>PVKS010026794.1:0-28233 GCA_004027875.1 Aplodontia rufa
AAATGACTCCCCATTATCCACCCTTATCCCTCCCCGCCCTCGTCTTCCCAAAACATCTCTACAAATGCCTTAGGTTGTATAACATTACACCTTATCCATATTTAAAACATGATACTAGACCTCCTTTCTCAATGGCCAGGGTCTAGCTCCAGCCTCCACAGATGAGTGAAGACATTTGACCCTTGGTTCTCTGGGTTATGCTTATTTCACTCAGCATAATTTCTACCATAGCCATCCATTTACCTTCAAATGCTGCAATTATATTACATTATGTAGAGGATAAATAGGGGATGAAAGAAAAATTGGGCAATGGACAAAAAGAAATAAAAGAAAAATTAGAAAGGAATAATACAAACCAGGATAAAAGAAAAAGAGGAATGGGGGGGTAGATTTGGGGCAGCATCAGTAGTGCAAGAGCGAAAAGAGGGACTGAGGGGAACCCATGTAAACTTGAGCTAGAAAAACAAAGACAATAATTACAGTTAATATTTTAAAACAGTAGAAGAAATACAGTCAAATGGACTGAGGGTACAATATTGAATATTAGGGAAAAATTATCAAATCAAAATATAGAGTAATACATGTAAGATCAGAAAGTGACATTAGAGATATTTATGATAATTCGTGGCAATGTGGAGAAATTTCTTGTCCAATCTTCCTGGTTTGGATTTCATAAAGATTTGGGACCTTTAGAAGAAGCCCATCAGTCTTTAGGTTCAGATCCACCTTGAGGTTCTGGGGCAAAAGAACTGCTTCTTATTGCTTTAAATTTTTCACCAGCTGGTTCAGGCTCAGGGGCCTGAACCTGCATGCTTAGGGGTTGCTGTCCTGAGTCTGAGGTGTTTCCCTTGAGGGAGGGTTCACAGGATTTGGAGCTCAGTGTTGTCATGCTGACCATTGTACAACACTGTGAACTCATCCCCCTCCACAGGAAATAAAGGATTGCATAAATATGATTTGGCTTATCAGATGAGTAAAAAGTAATCTACATTGTTGATTCCCCCCACTCACACCAATCAGATCCCTCTCTCTCTTTCCTCCCTCTCTACACCTTCCAGCATTATCCCTCACCACTCCACCCCCTAAAAATCTATGATTCCCCTAGATTTTATGATGCTTTAACTTTGGTGAATCTAGTACATGTGCATAAATTCCTTTCACCCAAGCCTGGGATTTGCTGAAAGCTTCCCAAATGAGGGAAAACATTGAACACTTGAGTCTCTGGGATTGGCTAATTTTGCTTAGCATGATTTCTTCCACTGCCATCCATTTACCTTCAAAGGCCACAATATCACTGTTTCTAATAGCTGAGTAGAACTCCATAGTACATATAGTCCATACTTTTTTAATTCACTCATCCATTGAAGGGCATCTGGATTGGCTCCATAATTTAGCTATTGTAAATTAAGCTGCTATGAACATCAATTTTGCTGTCCCTATAATGTGTTGAATCTAACTTCTCTGGGAAAATACCCAGAAGAGGGATAGCTGGGTCATGAGGCGGATTCATACCTAAGATTTTGAGGAGTCTCCACACTACTTTCCAGAGCAGGTGTACCAGTCTGCAGTTCCACGAACTTTGTGCTAGTGTTCCTATCTCCCTACAACCCAACCAGCACCTATTACTGTTTAAATTCTTTATCTTTGCCGATCTGACTGGAGTGAGGTGAAATCTTAATATAGTTTTGTTTTGCATTTCTCTGATTACTAGTGATTTAGAACACTTTCTGATGTATTCATTGGCTTGCTCAATTTCCTTTCTTGAGAAGTTTCTCTTTAGCTCTCTGGCTCATTTATTGATTAGATTGTTTGTGTTTCTGATATTAAGGTTTTTGAATTCTTTGTAAATTTTGGATATTAGTCCCCTGTCAGAGGAATCACAGGCCATGATTATCACCCATTCTGTAGGTTATCTCTTGACAGTTTTGACCAACTTCTTGACTGAGTAAAAGCTTTTTAGTTTAATAGCATCCCATTCATTGACAGTTGACTTTAATTCTTTTGCTTTGTTAGTTTTGTTGAGAAAGTCATTGCCTACTACCATATACTGGAGTGTTGTTCCAAATTTTTCTTCTAGCAGTTGAATGGTCGCTGGTTTAGTTCCCAGTTCCTTGATCCATTCTGATTTGATTTTTGTGAAACACAAGGGATAAGGATCCAAATTCAACTTTCTGCAAGTGAATGTCCAATTTGTCCAGCACCATTTGTGGAATAGGCTGTCATCCATCCATGTTATAATTTGACCCCCTTTTCCAAACATCAGATGTTTAAAGAGTTGTGGGTTTGTCTCAGAGTCTTCTCTTCCTTTGGTCTTCGTGTCTATTTTGATACTAATGCAATGCTTCTTTTGTTATTACAGTTCTATAGTATAATTTCAGATTTGGTATTGTGGAACCACCTGTTTTGTTTTTTTCGCTTGGTAATGCTTTGGCTACTCTGGGTTTCTTGTTATTCTAAATGAATTTGAGAATTGCTTTTTCTATAAAGAATGTAAAAAATGACATTGGTATCTTGATGGGGATTGCATTGAATCTGTGCGGTACTTATGGTGGAATGGACATTTTAATTATATTGATTCTGCCTAACCAAGAACATGGGATGTCGTTCCATCTTCTCAGGTCTTTTCTTCAATTTCTTTCTTGAGTGTTCCATAGTTTTCATTGAGGAAGTCTTTTACTTCCCTTGTTAGATCAATTTCTAACTATTTTATTCTTTTTGAAGATATTGTGAATGGGACTGATTTCCTGATTTCTTCTTCTGCCCTATTATTGTTAGCAAATAGGAAAGCTATTGATTTATGGGTGTTGATCCTATAGCCTGCCAATTTGCTAAATCTGTTTATAAGCTCAAGCAATTTCCCAGTGGAGTTTTTGAGATCTTTCAGATATAGAATCATGTCATCAGCAAAAAGGGATAGTTTGACTTCCTTTCTTCCTATCCTTATCCCTTTGATTTTCTTCTCTTGCCTAATTGCTCCAGCTAGGGTCTCAAGGACTATTTTGAATCAAAGTTGAGAGAGTGGGCAGACTTGACTTGTTCTGGAGTTTGGTGAAATGCTTTTGGCTTTTCTTCAATTAGTATTATATTAGGTGTGGGTTTGTCAAATATGGCCTTTACATAGTTAAGATATGTTCTTTGCTCCCCCTCTTCTCCAGAGTTTTGGGCATAAATGGGTGCTGGCATTTCTCAAAAGCCTTTTCTGCATCATTTGAAATGATTATATGGTTTTTGTCCTTAGTTCTGGTTAAGTGCTGAATCACATTTATTGATTTGCATATATGGAACCAGGCTTGCATACCTGGAATGAAAATCACTTCATCATGGTGAGTTATCTTCTTGATGTGTTTTTGAATGTGGTTTCCTAGAACTTTATTAAGGATTTTTGCATCAATGTTCATCAAGATTGTTTCCTCTGTAGTTTTCGTTTTTTGATGTGTCTTTGTTGAATTTTGGAATCAGAGTCATGGTTGCCTCATAGAAAGTGTTTGGGAAAGTTCCCTCCACTTCAATTTTTTGGAGTAGCTTAATAAGGAGAGGTGTTAGCTGTTCCTCATAGGTGTGGTAAAATTCAGTGGGAAATCCGTCAGGTCCTGGACTTTTCTTCTTTGGAAGGCTTTATTTGCTACATTGATTTTGATACCTTTTATTGGGCTGCTTAGTATTTCAATATCATCCTACATCAATGTGTCTAGAAATTTGTCCATGTTTTACGTATTACCTAATTTAGAGAAGTATAATTTTTCAATTTTAGATTATTTTCTAATAATCTGCTGAATTTAAATGAGGTAAATGATGATCACTCCCTTTTTGTTAGTGATTCTGTTTATTTGTTTCATTTCCTTGCTTCTTTCAAGGATATTGGCTAGGGGACAGTCAATTTTATTTAGTTTTTCAAAGAAGCAGCTCTTTATTTCATTAATTCTTTTTTTGGGTTTTGTTGTTTTTGTTGTTGTTGTTCTCATTTCATTGTTTCCAACTCTGATCTTGATTATTTCCTGGTTTATGCTGACTTTGGCACTAGGTTGTTCTTCACTTTGTAGGGATTTGAGGTGGAGCAGAAATTTATTTATTTGGGATCGCTCCCGATTTTTAATGTACGTACTCAGTTAAAAAATTCTTAGAATGCTTTCATGCTGTACCTGAGGTTTTGGATATGTTGTCTTCATTCTCATTCACTTCCAAGAATTTCTTGATTTCTGCTCTCATGTCTTCTTTGATGCACTCTTCAGTTAATAGGGTATGATTCAATCTCCATGTATATGTATATGTATTTTCTAATTTTTATTGTTAATTGCTAGGATCATGGCATCATTGTCTGATAGGATACATGGGATAATATCTACCTTTTTATATTTGCTGAGATTACCTTGATGAACTAGAATATGATCTATTTTGTAGAAGTACCCATGCTCTGCTGAGAAGAAGGGAAACTCACCCAATTTGAGGTGGAATGTTGTATAGATGTCTGTGAAGTCCATTTGATTTATAGAGTTATTTATGCTGGAGATTTCTTTATTTATTATTTTTTTTTGCTTTGATAATCTGCCTAATGGTGATAGATGAATATTAAAGTCTCCCATTATTATCATGTTGGGGTCCGTAAGAGTATTTTTTCCATGTATTTGGGAACATTGGTGTTTGGAGTATAGATATTTACTACGAGTATATTTTCCTCATTGTTGTTTCCTTTGCTACGATGTAGTGTCCTTCTTTATCTCTTCTGATAAAATTTTGGTTTAAATCTGTTTTGACATGTGTAAGTATTGAACAACAGCTTGCTTTCTTGGGCCATAAGCTGGGTAGATTTTTTTACATCCTTTCACCCTCAATCTGTGGATGTCATTGGCTGTAAAATGAGTCTCCTGTAATCAGCATATTGTTGGACTTTGTTTTTTGATCCAATCTGCTAATCTTTGTCTTTTGATTGGTGCTTTGAGACCATGATTTATTAGTGAGTTCTGTGCTTTGTTGGTTGTCTTTTGATAGCTTGTACTTTTATTGACTTTCCTCTGTGTATTTTGGGGATTGTTTGATTGTTCTTCTATCTGGAGTTTATCTTTGAGAATTCTTTTAAAGCTGATTTTTTTTTGCATGAATGTTACAAATTTAATCTTAGCATGAAATATTCTTATTTCCCCTTCAAATTTGAAGCTGGGTTTTGCTGGGTAAAGTATTCTCAGCTGCAGGTTGTGATCATTCAGAGATGGAAAAATCTCCTTCCCGGATCTTCTTGCTTTGAAGATCTCAGATGAAAAGTCAGACGTGATCCTTATTGCTTGCCTCTGGATGTGTTTTGGCATTTATCTCTTGCAGATCTTAATATTATTTCCTTGATTTCATGGTGATACATTTTGAGTATGATGTGTCTCAGTGACCTTCTCTTTTGATTAGTAGTATTGGGTATCCTATATGCTCCCTGGATGAGACTATTTGACTCTGTTCTAATATGGGGAAATTTTTCTTTGTTACATTGAGAGTATTCGTCTGTGGATTTAAATTTTTTTTTGTATCCCAATTACTCTTAGATGATTTTTTCTGATCTCCACCCAGACATTTTGAAAATCCTGCTCCTGCTCTGTGAGTTTTTCTTCTTTTCTTTCTTTCTTTCTTTTTTTTTCTTGCTTGCTTGTTTGTTTCATTTGTGCCCTCTACGTTACTCAGCCTACCCTCATTGTCAGAAGTCCTTTCTTCAAGGGCTGACATCTCTTTTCTACAGAAGTTAGTCTATTATTAAATTTTGCCATTATTCCTCTGATGCGATTGATGAAGATTTCAGCTCCATTTCTCCCTTCTTCAGTGTGTCAATTTCTTGGATAATAGTTTTTTCATCTCTTCAGTTTTCTCATTTATTTCCTTCATTAAATATTCTTTTAGTTCATTGTTCCTTTTAGTAATCAGATTGTTGATATTTTTCCTAGGTTTTTGTCCTGCTCCCTGCCCATGGTCTCCTTGGTAGGGTAGTTGTGGGTTTGAGGTGAACCTTTCTAGTTTGAGTCCTCATCTCTGAAGAGTTTCTTCTGGTCTTTGAGATTCCCTGTGTGAAGGCAAGGCGTGTCTCTGGGTGCTTCTTCCCAGCAGCTCAAAGGGTCAAGTCTGACAGAGCCTCTCTGATGACCACCTTCTCTAGAAAGCTATTTCTGCCTGGAGACTTGTTTCATTGCACCTTTGGTATCTAGGCTCCAGGACGTGGATCTGGAATCTGGTGGGGTTGTGGGGCAGTTCCTGGGGTTATTAAAGCTTAGAGGCAGGGGTGCTTTGCTGGTTCCTGGGGTCCTGGAGCCATAGGGAGGGCCAGAACAAGCCTACTTATTCACTGCATTGGGACTTGGAATCCTTGTTGGTGGGGACAGACCCAATAAGTCTGGACCTGGTGGGTATGTGCTGCGTCTGGATGGCTCAGAACGGGCTTCCTCAGGGTGTCCTGGGCCCCTGCCAGGGCCAGGACCAGCAGCCTGGCTCTGTGTGCCTGCTGAATGGGTCTGGGCATGGGCTCCTCCTCCAATCATCTATTAATGGGCATCTGGGCTGATGCCATAATTTGCCTATTGCTGTAAACGTTGAGTGGCCATATCATTATAGCATGCTAATTTTAGCTTCTTTGGGTAAATACCTAGGAGTGGGATTGCTGGGTCATATAGTGATTCCATTTCGATTTTTGTTTTTTTTTTAATTTTTGTTGTTGTTGTTTGTTTGTTTATACTGGGAATTGATTGAATCTAGGTGTGCTTAACCACTGAACCACATCCATAGCCTTTTTTTTTTAATTTCAAAACATTGTCTCATTAAGTTGGTGCAGCTAGCCTCCACCATGTGATCCTCCCACCTCTGCCTCCCAAGTCAGGCAGGCACCACTGCACCCAGCCCATTCCTAGTTTTTTGAGGAATCTCTTTTCCAGAGTATCTGTACTCATCTGCAGTTCCATGAGTAGTGTATGAGTGTACATTTTCCCCACATCCTCACCAGCATTTATTGTCGTTTGTGTTCTAGATTATTGCCATTCTAAGTGGACTGAGATGAAACATTAGTGCAGTTTTGATTTGCATTTCCCTAAGTGCTAGATGTTGAACATGTTCTCATATATGTATTGGCCACCTGTTTTTCTTCTTTTGAGAAATATCCGTTTAGTTCATTTGACTATTTATGGATTGAATAATATTTTTGGTGTTAAGTTTTCAGAATTTCCTTTATATATTCTGAATATTAATTCCCTGATAGAGAAGCAGCTCTGACATTCTGTAGACTTACTCTTCACCTTCCTATTTCCTTTGCAGAAGCTTTTTAATTTGATGGCTTCCCCCTTACTGATCCTTGGTTTTATTTCTTGAGCTTTAGGGTCTTATTAAGGAAGTCAATGCCAGTATCAACATGATGGAATGGTGACCCTATGTTTTCCCTCTACTTGCAAACTGTCTGGTCTAATTCCTAAGTGTTTGATCCATTTTGATTTGACCTTTGTGTAGGGTGAGAAATACAGATCTAGTTTCATTCTCCTACATATGAATATCCAATTTTCCCAGCACCATTTGTTAAAAAGACTGTCTTACCTTCAATGAATGTCTTTGACACCTTTGTCTAGTGTCAGAAAACTTTTTTTATGTGGGTTTTTCTCTGTGTCTTCTATTCTGTTCTATTGGTCCTCATGCCTGTTTTGATGCCAGTACCATGCTGGTTTTGTTATTATAGCTCTGTAGTATAATTGCAGATCAGGTGTTATGCTATCTTCTGCTTCATTCTTCTTGCTCAGTATTGCTTTGACTATTCAGGGTCTCTTATTCTTCTAAATGAATTTAAGGATTCCCAAAACACTTATTTGTAATGTGAACTATCTCTAAGATATACTGAAAGTTCTGCCTTCTACTGAGAAACATTTTATCAGCTTAATACTTACTGAGTTGCAACTATACAGAATGTTTTCCTTTTCCTGAGCCAGATAGTATTTAAATTAGCATTGTTCCTTGTATTACCATATTTAATGTGTGCAATTATCTCAAAATATATTACCTATAAAATTTAGTCACTTCATTCAAGAAAATAAATCAGATTGTGGCAGTTTGGGACACAAAGCATGATGTTTTAATTGTACTGTTAATTATACAAATGCATACCTACCGGGCTGGAGCAGTGGCTTCGTGGTTACAGTGCTTGCCTGGCGTGCATGAGGATGTGGGTTCCAACCCCACCTCCATGTACACAATGAAGTGTTGGAGCAACAAAGCCACATGAAAAACTAAATAAAATTGATTCTCTCTTTCTCTCTCACTGTCATCCATCTCTCTTTAAAAAATAAAGAATGTGCATCTAAAATCATATAATCATTAAAATTAGTAAAATTAATTATGAAGTTTATCCTATATAGAGAAGAATTTAACAAACATTTTAAGAATATTTTTTCTTTTCTTTTTTTCTGGGCCCACGAGGTGGCTAGAAAGCTCTGGGTGGGGGTCCTGAGAGCTCTTTCAATTCACCGGGAGCTAGTTCCACAATAAGAGCGGAGAGGTGCTTCTTTGAACGTAACTTTTTCCGTAGGAAAGACTTTCACCTGGTACCTCATTATTCTGCCCTCCTCCTCACTAAAAGGTACTGCTCTGGCTGATGCCCCAATCCGAAGAGCTCTTATAATTCACCTGGAGCTGGACCCAAAACTACCAGATTTCTGTGCATCTCTGAATGTCCTCCACAGGGCCTTCTTTAAAGTCGTTTGGAGTAAGGTGGCTATCTGCAAGTGTACAACTTGTGGTTGTGGGTTCTCTGTGGGGAATCTTGGTATAGCAGTCCCTCTTCTGGTTTTTATAAATCACTTAGGAACTGTCGCTCTGGCTGGGATAGAGCATTCGTTGGCCTGCCAGTGTCTGAGCTCCTTTTGTCCATGGATGTGAATTGTGAGCACCTGCTCCTCTCCACTGGGACTTCTTCAGGTTGGAGCTGTCCAAAGCAATCTGGACTCAGCCTGCAGATGGAGGCTTTCTGTGGGCCATCTGTGGCACAGGATCCTCCATGCTGGCTGGTGCAGCTCAGTGGGGCTTTACCTGTGATGGAGATAGCACATGAATTGGCCTCTCTTTGCCTGACCTTGTGCAGAGTGCTAGATTACAGCTGGCCCTCCCTGGGATTGATCAGTTCTCTTAGGAGGCTCATCTCACTCCCCTTGTCCATGGTGAAGGGTAGGGGGTTTCAGTAAATTTCTTTTTTTTTTTATTAGATGAATATGGAGTTACAATAGAGGGGAAAACATTGTCAAACAATCAAGAACAAATATATATATATACATACTTATCCAAGGCTGATGCCATGTCATGGATGCTCCCCTTGGGTTCCCCATGATTCTATATTTCCTCCAGAAGAACCCCTGAGTTAAATGGACTTCTCGTGGAGGTCAGAGATCTACTTCTGAGATGATTCCCCCATATTCCAACCGTCTAGTCTCCTAGATATCCTTCCTAATCCCTCTCCCCACCCTGTCCCCCACCCTATGCCTCCAGGTATCCTAGGCAATCATCCCCCTGTTTGCATAAAAATTAATACAATATGAGATTATTATTAGCTTAGCCATCTAACATACTGCTTCCAGATGTATTCTAGCTTCCACAGATGAAAGAAACCATTCAGCCCTTGAGTCTCTGAGATTGGGATACTTCACTTAGCATAATTCTTTCCATCTCCATCCATTTGATTTCAAAAGCCATAATATCGTCTTCTCTAATGGCCAAGTAGTATTCCCTTGTATATATGTACCAAAGTTTTTGTATCCACTAGTCGAATGAGGGGCATCTGGGTTGGGTCCATAATCTAGCAATAGTAAATTGAGCTGCTATAAATATTGATGAAGCCACATCACTATAATACGCTGATTCTAACTCTTTTTGGAAAATACCCAGGAGTGGGATAGCTGGGTCATAAGGTGGTTCCATCCCTAATTTTTTAAGGATTCTCCACACTGCTTTCCAGAGTGGCTGAACCAGTTTGCAGTCCCACCAGCAGTGTGACAGTGTTCCTCTTTTCCCACAGCCCCTCCAACATTTGTTCTTGTTCGAATTTTTCATTTTTGCCACTCTTAACAGGAGTAAGATGGTATCTCATTGAAGTTTTGATTTGCATTTCCCTTATAGCTAATGATGTACAGCATTTTCTCATATATTTATGGGCTTTCTGGACTTCCTCTGGTGAGAAGTTTCTTCTTAGATATGTAGCCCATTATTGATTGGATTATTTGTGAGTTTGGTGTTTAGCTTTTTCAGTTCTTTGTATATTCTGGATATTAGCCCTCTGTCCGAGGTGTAGCATGCAAAGGTTTTCTCCCATTCTGTAGGTTCTCTGTTGATGCTCTTGACTAAATCTTTAGCTGTGCAAAAACTTTTTAGTTTAACTGAATCCCATTCATTTATTCTTGACTTTACTGCTTGAGCCATGGGAGTTTTGTTAAGGAAGGTGCCACTGACTCCTATGTCCTGTAGTGTTGACCCTACTTCTTTTTCTAGTAAATTTAAAGTTGTTGGCTTAGTATCCAGATCTTTGACCCATTTTGATTTAATTTTTGTGCAGGGTGAAAAGTAAGGATCCAGCTTCAGTTGTCTACATATGGCTGTCCAATTTGTCCAACCAGCAGTGATATCTCTGCAAGTTCCTTCAAGACAGATTACTGAGACAATCCATTTCAGAGGTATTCCCTCTGGTTTTATTTTTTTTGCTATCTGAAGGTGGGGAGGGGAGAAGCTATGTTGATTTAATTTCTTATCTAGTGGGGGCTGGCTAGCTGTGGACTCTATGAAATGGTTGTCCAGCCTTGCACAGCCCCAAGTATCCGACTTGGGTTAAACTGCATGACCTCCTTCACTGCCTTTGCTGGTCCTGTTTGGTTTTAACTTAGTTTGCCCTTCTTTCCAGCTGTTGCTAAGGAAGTAAACTTATATAATTTTCCTCTCTCTCTTACTCCTCACCCTAACCTCACCCTGCTCAGGGTTCAGGGTCAAGCATTTCTGTGATTGTTTTCTGTTCCAATAAGCAAACTCCAAGTTCCTCCGAGTTTCAAATTGTTCAGTATTGAGTCTTAGAATATTTACTCTGTTACTAACCTTTCTGGTCAGCTGTTCTTTCATTGCTTCCTTGCTGAGGTGGAGCAGGGTCAAAGGTTGCTGCCTAGATCCACTTTGCCCATATTGTTGGTATTTAATATCTCATCATTTGATTTTAATTGGCATTTCTGATGCATTGATGTCACTTTATAGTTTTTTATAGCTCTCCTCTCAGTTATCAGCACACCCTCAGAGAACTGATCTGCTTTTACACCTGAATTCTATTGAATCATGTAGTGTGTTTCTTCCTATAAGAGCGTCATACATTCATTGTGCCAAGGTGGTGGAATAGGTTACTGAAAGACCAAAGAAACCAAATAGAATACCCAGAGATGGAGTATGAGGAATAATGCTTTACTGAGAAACGCTTATGGGGGAGGTTCAGTGGTGATAGACTGAAGAGATAGCACCTCCATCCTTCAATGATCTACCAAGTAGTGCCTCCTCTTCTTCATGGTATTTTCTGTTTTGTTTTGTTGTTGTTGTTGTTTTTAAGAGAGAGACAGTGAGAGAGACAGAATCAATTTTATTTAGTTTTTCACGTGACCTTCATTGCTGTGACACATTTTTGCATACATGATGCTGGGGTTTGAACTCACGTTCTTGCGCATGCCAGGCAAGCACGCTAACCACTGAGCAACCGCTCCAGGCTCCATGGTGTTTTTTATAGTGACAGCCTGCTGCACCAGTGGCACATATCCTCTCCTCAGGTCTAAAGCACTGAGAGCAGGGCCTTTTACACTAGGCTGCAGAAGCAGCACCCTCAGCATCATTAGCTTGCGTAGTTTGTTTGCATGATCAGCGTCCCAAGGAGCAACTATCCTGGTAAACATCCAAAAATGTAGCTTTCTGCAGATAACACTACCTTGTCATGGCTCCCAGAATACCCAGGAGACAGTCAGCATTCTTGAAGACAATATCCATATGGGTATTCTGGTGCAGACTTGCTGTCATTGTTCCCTTCACTTAGCTAGGCTTTTAGGAACAGAAAGGGTACATTCAGGAACACAGTGTTTTACTGCTCCCTTTACTTTAAAAAAGGAAGTGGGATAATATTTTCAGTTTCCATGTCAAGTCTTTCAGTAAATTTTTTACATGATTATTTCTGTTGAGATATTTAGGAAAATTCACTTCATAATCCCACAGTCAAATAAAAACAATTTTGTTTAAATTGAAATTGTACTTTATAATTCTCAAGCATTTTTTGACAAACTTTAAATGAGCATGTAAGCTTTGGCATCAGATAACTCTCCACAAAAGTCTCCAAACTGGCTGTAAATAGTTTACAAATGGCCACGGAGGAGTTATTTTTATGAAGGGGAGATAGGAACACTAGCACACTGTTGATGGAACTGCAGACTGGCACAGCCCCTCTGGAAAGCAGTGTGGAGAATCCTCAAAAAATTAGGGATGGACCCGCCATATGATCCAGCTATCCCTCTTCTGGGTATTTTCCCAGAGGAGTTTGAATCAGCACATTACAGTGACACAGCTAAATCAATATTCATAGCAGCTCAATTTACAATAGCTAAATAATGGAATCAACCCAGATGACCTTCACTGGGTGCATGGACCCAAAAAAGTGTGATACACACACACACACACACACACACACACACACACACTGTTCTAGGGGGGAAATATAGAAGAATCAAGAGACTGGGGTGTGGGTGATGTGGAGGTGATTCTGGACCAAGATCAATACATATCACATTGTTACTTTATATGCATTTATGATTTACAACAATTCAACTCCTCAATTAAAGAAAGACGTTATTTTATCTTATCTGTCTGCATTTGTGACTCCTCATCTATAAATTCTGGATACTGCTACTTGTGTGCCAACATTTGATAATAAGGATTCAATGTTATAATCATTATAAATAACGGTAAACACTTATTGAATACCCACTATTTGTCAGGAAATTTTTTCAGTACCTTGTATTTTGGACTCATTTGATTTTCTTGATACCCTAATCAGGTAGGTACTATGATCACCTCCTATCATAGATGAGGAGAGTGTGAGGTAGAGAGGTTTGGAAACTCATGCATGGTCGTAAGACTATTAAATGTTAGAGTCAGGAGTCTACTCAATCGTCTAAGCTCTTGTGCTCCAACTTTGTCTTGATAAATGAAGACTGCTCACAAAGGTTTCAGATCTGCTAATTCACTTTACAACATCCAACTCCATGCCTTCTTTGGGATAAATTTTAATTAATTTCACAAAGTCATATTTTATATGCTTCCCTAAAAATAAAAAAAATAGCTATCATGCTTTCTTAAAGTGATATTATTGCCACACATTCTGTGGAGTTCCCTCAAAGTGTTTTATGATCCAGAGTATCCACTTGGGTAAGTGAGAACCTTCCCATATATCTTTACCTACTTGACATTTCCAGACCTCTGTTTGCTCAGCATTCTAGGGTGAAAATTTTAAAGTACCAGTAGGTGCCTTGTGTTAATCAATAGACATTTTTTTATATTCACTTAATCCAATTATGGAAAGATGAACATTTTCCTATGAATTTTCTCTTCCATCATCTCCCATGCTACCAATTGGCATACTTGAAAATAAAAGTTGTGTACCTCTAATTCAAAAAATCCAAAATCTGAATTGCTCCAAAATCTAAAACATTTTTTGAGCACCTATATGATAGCATAAATGGAAAATTCCACACATGATCTCTGATGGTTCAATATGAACACACATCATTTCATGTAGAACATTGTTAAAAATGTCATAGAAAGTTACCTTCAGGCTACGTATATAAGATTCACGAAAGACGTAAAAGAATAGTATGTTTAGATTACAGTCCCATCTCCAAGATACTTCATAGGCAAATATTCTGAAATCTGAAAAACTCCAAACATTTGTGTAGCCAAGCATGTTGGATGAGGGACACATAACCTCTTATGGCATTTCTTTAGCTTTCCCTTTGCCCACTTAATGGCATATAATAGGAGCAATTAAACAAGTGAACTAGAAATACACATGATCAGAAGGACACACATCTTAACAAAACTGATCACCCTTTCTAGAATTCAACAACTTACTATATAGTAAGAAAAGTCAGCAAAAGTTGATAGTAAAATTCAGATTGACAGAACTCAAGTCTGATTCTGTTAAAGGGTTTGAATATCCTTTTCTAAGCATTAATAAAATTGTTTAAAAATACATTTAATATTATAAGTGTTATTAGATTTCCCAATGCGAGCTAAAGAGATCTTAACAGGAAACTCACAAATGGGATGTGATACATTAGTTAAAACATTTCAATTAAGAAAAGGAAGACGGTTTCCAAAAGAGATGAAATATCAAAATATATACAGGAAAACCCATGAAATTCAAAATGCCAAGTTCAAACTAGAAGTTAGTTTTGCCAAAGATGAAATCAAGAGGGAGTTTGCAGGGACTCTGAAGCCAACAAGAAAGGATTCCTAAATAGCAAAGGTAGAAGTCCACAGGGGAATCAATGTAATTAGGTTTACTCCTACGTGCAAAGCATTTGGTTAAGGATTAAAAGGAAAACACAGAGATAATGCTCTATTTTGCTTAATTGGAGGAACACTTTAATACAATAATATCCATATGTAAAAGGAGGGAGGGTAGTGTCAGGAAGGAACAAGAATTTGGAAATCATACTACTGAATTCCAGTAGCTCTGTCACTATAGTAATTTGCTCAGTCACTATGAATCCTTATTATCAGTCACTATGATAATAAGGACCTTATTTAACCTTCATGTGCCTCACCAAGTCCATTCATGATGGAAACAGTAATTTATCCTGTGTCACACATGGTATTTTAAAAGATACAGGGGATACCTGTATAGATGTTAATATCTCTCAGCCCCCATATTGTACCATAAAATTGAAAAATTAATATTATTCAAAAGAGAAAATGTTCTAAAACTCCTTAAAAAGTTTTAAACTTGATTCTAGATATATTTACTCAGCACTGGTAATATTCAGGAAGGATGGCTGAGGGCCAAATGGGTATTAGAGACCAGATCAGCAGGCCAGATTTGATTAGTGAGCTTTGCAGGTAAGTTTGAAAGACTGGGGTGAGATTGGTGGGGGAGAAGTGGTGGGGTGTAGGTAAAATTTACATGGTAAAATATAACAATCAAAGGCCTAAAAGGCAAAAAGGAGAAAGCAATATTTAGAAAGAAAGAAGAAATCATCCTGCCCAAGAATATTGAAGAAAATGAACATTTTTTCATACTTGAAATTCATTCACATCACAGAGAACTTTGAAAGAAATTGAGATACATAAAATTCTGAGGCTAGACACTGGGAAATTAGAAAACTAAATTGTGCAGAAAAGAAATGTATCATTGGTTGTTCTAAACATTCCATAATGGAGAAAATCAAGGAAACTTCCACCCATAAAGAGACTTCCTGAAGACCAGAGACTTGCAAACCAAGAACTCAGAATTGGCCATGACAATTGGTATTAGAAGCAGAGAATATACTGATGAAACTGTTAAACAGGCATTCCTATTAGGTGACAGCTACTTAATTTCTGTAAACATTTTTATGATGCTTTACTAAACTAGTATTCTTCAAAGCATTAAGCAACTTTGTGAGTATGTTGAAGTTAGAATACTTAATTCATTTCAGCTTTCAAGCAACCCAAAGATTGCTTTATCAAAATAAACTCATCAGAAGTTTTTTTTTTATTGTTTTGTTTTTGAATATCATCACACATCTGGATATCTGGATGCCTCTTGACTTATGATGGGGTTACATCCCAGTATACTCATTGTGAATTGATAATATCACAAGTTGAAAATCCATTTAATCCCTGGAATCTACCAAACTTCACAGCCTAGCAATACTCACTGTGGAGTGAAAGTTAACCTATTGTAAGTTGATAATATCAGAAGTTGAAAATGCATTTAATCCATGGAACCTACCAAACATCACAGCTTAGCAACACTCACTGTGGAATGTCAGTTGCTTCTCTTCAGGATTAGGGTGCTCACTGGAAGCTGCATTGGCTACAAATGCAGAGCATTGAGAGAGACGATCAGATGGCAAATTGCTAGCCAGGGCAAAGATTACCTTTTGAATTCAAAGTATCACTTACTATTGAATGCACACAATCTTTGCATCACTGTAAAGTCAAACCATAGCAAATTGGGATATAACTGATGTAGTTCATTGATTGACCCAAAATATCAGTTATTTATTTCTGTGTAATAAATTAGCCCACAACATTGCAGCTGAAAACAACAAACATTTATTGGCTCACCATTTCTGTGGGTCAGGAATGAGGTGCAGCTGAACTAGGTGAGCCTCGCTCAAGGTCTCTCATGAGGTTGCAATCCAGCTGTTGGCCAGAGCTACTATCCTATGAAGGTCAAATGTGGCAGAGGATCCTCTTCCAAGCTCGAGCTCACTCTCATGGTCACTGGCAGAACTTAGAAGGCCCAATTCTGTGCTTACTCATGTTGGATCACCCCAAACCAAGCAATTCAAGAGAGAGCATACCCAAGAAGGAAGACACAGTCTTTTTTTTTTAAATTTTATCTCAAAAGAGACATGTCATCATTTTTGCCAAGGACTGTCCTTTAGAAGTGAATCACACTAGGATCAGATACAACCAAGAGAAAGGTATAGATATGAATCCTGTGAAGAGGGATTGTGGGGAGTCATCTTAGGGAGGCTTCTGGGCTCATCCGGTCTCCATTCATAACCCCCCTCCTCCAAGGCCATGCCAGCTGGAATTGGCCCTGCTGAAGTTCTAACTGATGAGACACAAGCAGTGTGCCTTCCCTGTTCTCCTTTCCCTTACTCGGTTTCCTTCTTTTTATTACAGTACAGACATGATGGCTGAATATGCAATAACATCCTACAACCATGAAGAAAAGGAACCCAAAAATTAAGTCATTACCAGCCTGGACTAAACACTTCTGGCCAGTTTCCTCTGGAGCACTTGTGAGAAAATACCCTATTCATTAAAGTAGCTCTATCTTTTCTGTTGCTTGAAATAGAAAAGCATTCCTGACTTACATATCAAAAAACTGCCATGTTAGGAAACAAGATTTGGGTACAGATGAGACTTTGGAAGGAAGTGAACAACCTGGAATATAACTTACATACAACCAAATATGTTAAATTTGGATTATTTATCATGATAGTCACTATTATATGGGAACTGGCTGGGTTTGTTTTTTTTTTAATTCTCTCTCAGTAGGCCTCTAAGGGTATAAAGTTTTATTCATCTTTGAATTATTTTCAGTCTATTCCCCTGGAAAATAGATCCCACCAAACCTCCAAATGTTAATGAACAGATAATAAATGAAAAAGTGAAATAAAATCTACTGAGCCATTGTGGCGGTTGAGAGGGTTATAATTCTATCTTGCTTTCCCATGAAAAGATGGAATCTGTTCTCTACTCCCTTGAACCTAGACTATCTGTGCTAGCCCTTGACCAAAGGAATATTGCAGAGGTGCCATTGCATGAGTTCTGGGCCCACACTTTAACAAGAACAAGTGGCTCCTGCTTTTGAATGGTTGGAATTCAGCACTGGGTAAGAAACTTTTATAAATTACTGAAGTCCTGGCTGAGAGGCCAACAGAGAAAAATCAGAGAACCTTAGGCCAAAAGAGCTCTCGGTAGAACCTCATGACCGAAACCATGAAGACCACCAGAAGAATAGCACAGCTGAGCCTTGGGGAAGCCACAGAAGCAGGAGAAATAGTAAAGTGGTGTTGCATTAAGCTACCAACTTCTGAAGTTTTTTACACTTAGCAATAAATAATTATACCAACTATTAAGGGGTGGGACCATGCACAAGGAGACCAAATCAAAGGTCAGGGGAGAGAGAAGATCAAACAGAGAAGAAATAAACCATACAGAAATCCAAATATAATAGTAAAGGTTCTCCTGATCCCATCAAGGAAAATTTCAAAATAATTGAGCAAATACAATATTAAGCGTTAAATTTAAATGAGTACACCACTAAATAAAAGTAACTGTCAGTAATTCTGTGACATCTCTCAATTCTAGCATAAACCTAGTGAGTGTTTCAGGTTTAAATCCAGGTCATGGAAACAACTCAGAAGAGGAAAAAGAGGGTGGTTAGTCAGCTTTTCATTGCGATGATGAATACCTGACAAGGGGAAGATTTATTTTGGTTCAGTCCATGGTCAACTGATTCTACTATGGGCCTGTGGTGAGACCCAGCAGCATGGCAGAGAGGACATGGAGTACAGGTGCTCATCTGGGGGTGATCAGGGAGGCGTGGGGGTGGGAAAAGATACACTCAATCAGGGCATGTCTCCAGTCATCTATTTCCTCCAGCAAGGCCCTACAATTCCACCACCTCCCAACAATGCCATCAAATATGATCACCTCAATGGATTAATCTATTGGTAAGGTCACAGCCCTCAAGATCCAGTCCCTTCCCCAAGCTCCCACCTCTGAACATTATTGCACTGGAGACCAAGCCTTGGCACATGAGTCTTTGGTGGACATTCCAGATGCAATCTCTTCCCTTTGTACTTTGGCCTTTTTATGTCCTTATAAATTTAACCAGAATTAAACTATAGTTTTCAACGATCCTTAGGGTATCCAATACCAATTTCTACAGCACGCACTCTGAATACATGTGATTAATAAACGCAGAGTTGGCTCATTTCTAATAGCTTTATGTGACTTCTAATGTAAATAAAATATCTTATGGCAGGAATTATTTTATCTGCTATCACACCAAGAAACTTTTGAGCCTGAGAAAGTTTTATTACATTGTCCAGTATCTGTTTGGCTATTCAAATTTAAATTAAAGTGAATTTATTAAGCATTCCATTCCTCCACCATAATATCCCACATTTCAAGTGCTAATAGCTACATGTGGCTACTCTTAACAGACATCTCCATCCTCGCAGAGGGTTCTATTGGACAGTCTAGGGGAAAGGTACTTAGGCTGCTTAGCAGTACCTCAGAAATATTGTCCTGAGTCAAAGAATCTTTTGATATTTGCTATGGCTTGCTCGTAGAATTAATGTGTTTAACCTACAAGGTCATACGTTAATGATATTTGGAGGTGGGACATTTGGGCAGCAGTTGGCAGGACCCTCAAACATTAATGGATTCACGTATTATCAAGGAAGTGTCTTTATTATAAAAGTCAAGTTCTCTTCACACACTTCCTCTGCCACATGATTCCCTGCACTGCCTGGGACTCTACAGAAAGTCCTGGAAAAAAATGCCTTCACCAAATGTAGCTGCTAGAGCTTGGAATTCCCAGATTCCAGAACTATAAGAAGTAAATTTCATTTCATTATAAATTTCCTAATATCTGGTGTTCAGTTATAACAAAAAATAGGCTAAGAGCATTATTTTGCTTCAGAGTTTGTTACATTAAATTGTACTTACATGTTCAGTTAATGTGAGTAGAATAAATTTGTACACACGGTTCACAAACCGTGTGTCCCAAGGTGCTACACAAGTGACTTTGTGGGACATTTTAAAATTTCAAAGAAAAGGCACCAAAAGAACACAGATCTGGTTGGATACTGTACAAATAACAAACAAGTTCTGATTTTCGGCATTAAAGCATATCACATTTCTTTTAGTACTGTCATATCTTAGCAAAAGTGTATTTCAGTTAGTGTGCTCAAAAAGCAAGCACCATCTGAAAATCAATAGAGATCAGACTTTAGGGTGTCCATGTCGAGTGTGAGTCCAAGGTTTCAGAGTTCTGTGTTGCTGAGTAGTCATGCATGTGCCATTAGCACCTAGATGACAATATGTTCCTAAATGACTACTGATGTTTAGGACATGAATGCCTACTAAGTGTAGGTCTTCCCATTTATTAGACATTTTTCTGTCTGATGGTCTGCCATGCGGAAAGCTACTGAGACACGAAGGCAGCTTTGAACGAAGGAAGTTTGTAAATGTCTGAGTTAATGAATGAGAATGAAACGATTGTAGCCTTTTTCTTTTAATAAGATCAAGATATGTATAGGGAACAGAAATCTCAAAGAAACCTATTTAAAGTCATCTAATTAACTTCCTTGTTTATGTTCTTTCTCCCTTGTTTATTGTGGCTAAGGGAAGGTTAAAGAAATCTGATGTAATAATCAGGCAGGGCAGTTAATAAAAGGGATCTTTGGATGTGTCTCTAAAATACATAAAATTTTCTCACTTCTCAATTTGCATCTTATGATCTCCAGGTCTGATTCAGTTTTCTTTTCTGAAAACAGATCAGTCGCAACATGTCAGGTCAAACGTTATGGATTTACAAAGTGAAGTTCATTTGTAGAAATCAAGATGCTTCATGGTTTAGGGTTTAGGATTTGCTCTCATCTACCCTACGCGGCACCTTCTCTGAAGCACATGCCGGTGACCTTCGGCACCACTCAGTGTCTTTGACTCTTCAGAACCTATTGCTACATTATCCCAGCAACCCTCAGGTCCCCCTCTCACTCATCTGTCCAGTTCTACCTGGGCATTCATAGAGAAGCCAATGGCTTATATCTAGTAAAGGAAAGACCTTCAGGTCCCACCTTCTTACTGGGACTTTCTCTGGTTTTACCACCTATCTCAGTCCATTTAGGAAGCTATAATAAAATATCTTAGAGTGGGTAATTTATTTTTTATTTTATTAAGAAATTTAGTTGTTGTACAATCAAAAGTGCTTCCAACGAAATAATATAATATGTATATATTCTGAGAATTAGATTTACCCCCTAGAGATTTAGAATCCGCTCACTACCATGACACAGTGAAATCAATGTTCCTAGCAGCTCAATTTACAATAGCTAAACTATGGAAACAACCCAGATGTCCCTCACTGGATGAATGGATCCAAAAACTGTAGTACATATATACCATGGAATTTTACACAGCAAATAGAAACAATGATATTGCAGCCTTTGAAGGTAAATGGATGGCTATGGAAGAAATTATGCTGAGTGAAGTCAGCATAACCCAGAGAACCAAGGGTTGAATGTCTTCACTCATCTGTGGAGGCTGGAGCTAGACCCTGGCCATTGAAAAAGGAGGTCAATTCTCACGATTTAAATTCAGAAAAGTGGTAATGACATACAACCTAAGGCATTTGTAGAGATGTTTTTGGAAGGAGGGGGAGGGGTAAGGGTGGATAATTAGGGGGATCTTTGGGGGTAAATCTAATATTCAGGAGATATATACATATATATATATATATATATATATATATATATATATATATATATTTGTTAGAAGCATGTTTGATTGTTCAACAAATAAATTTCTTAATAAAAAAATTAAAAAAAAGATTTACCCCCTAGAGCCCCCCTAATTTCCTACCCTTACCCTCCTCCTCACCTTAGGTTGTGTGTCACTACAACTTTGCTGAGTTTAATACATGAAACTTGATAGAGTGGGTCATTTATAACCAACAAATTGTTGCTCCCAGTTCTGGCTACTGGAAGTTCAAAATTAAAGCACCAGCAGATTGCGTGTCTGGTGAGGCTCTGGTCTCTGTTTCATACTTCCCCTTTCCCGCTTCATCTTCCTTTAGCAGCAGGAGCGAATGAATTCCCTTGGGTCTCTTTTATAAGGTCAGTAAGTAATTCCATTCATGAGTTTGTCACCGTCATGAGCTCATCATCTACCATAGATGACACTGCATTGGCTATGGGTACTAGGTTTCAAGATATGAATTCGGAGGGAACACAAACATCGAGTCCCTAGAAGCACCTAACATTGCAATTACTTGCCCACCCCCTGAGAGCTGTCTGCCCCTTCCCTGTTTGACAATCCTCCATTGTGTGTACCACCTCCTCATACATTACAGTCTTGACTCACTCATCTTATTTTTTTGTCTGTGTTTCCCCGGGCTTCATGAAGGCTAGGATGCATTTCTATTTGGCTCACTATTGTGTTCCCAGCACCGAGACCTGTTCCTGACACACAGGAAGCATTCACTGTACATCGTTTTATTGAATTCACTACACTTAATAAATGTTCGTTGAGAACCTTCGATGTGCGAGATGCAGTGTGTAAAACAAGGAGTGCACCCCCCAAATCAGGGACACAATGGAACATATGATGTGCACGTGTGGGTTCTTTGAAGAATACATACTGATACAAATTCCTTACCACTTTATCCATAAAAAGGCCATAACCCCAAGCATTGTTGGGAACCACTAGAAAATGCCCTCCCATAGAACCTTGGCCATCAAACATTCATTGTGAAGGCCCCTTGCATGGGGAAGGTCACCCAATGGAAATGCAGATTTTTCTCAGTATATCAGTTTTATCGTGCAAAGTCCAGAAAACCCTTTTCCCCTGGCTTTCCTCTAGGCTCTTTGAAAGATGCAAATTGTTTTAACCCTGACTCATCTGAACATAAGACTCCTGAAATCTAACCTACTCTGAAAGTCTTTTAAACTGACCCTTGGCCTGGGCACAATTGAAATATTTCATCCATGCGCTCCATTACTTTAGTGTTTATTATTCAGTTGTGTGTAATTCTTTTCTCATTAAAACCACATCAAGTGATAGTCACAAACCTCGACAGAAAAGGAAAGTGCCAAACTGATTTTTTACTGCCTTAATAAATATTGTTCAATACTGTTAATGGCAGTGGTAAGACAGTATAAACACAAAATGAAATCTGTAGTCTTTATACACATACTCATGCACACGTGAGCGTGCCTGAACACACACACACGCACACACGCACACACACAGAGTGGAGCAGAAGAGCTGGATAGTATACACATAATTGAGGTTAATAATTCTGTACTACGAAGTATCAAGTTTTGCAAACCTAACACATTTCAGTGTTTTGCTTACTATTCAACTATTCATTTTACCATTCACAGAGAATTTTGGATAGGAAAACTACACGCAAAAATAAATATACTTTTAATTTTTGATCTTTTTAATTTGGCTATATGGCTTTTCTTCCTGGCACTCCCTTCTTCCTTCTGAGGTTCATTTCCATGCCTGCCTCCTCCCTGTCCTTCCTGGGTGAGGCTTGGCAGGTAACCCACTTCCCCAGATGACAATTCACATGCTTCTCCAGTCAGCTCAGCTGAACACCAGCAGGTCCCAGAGTCCACTATGCAGCATGGATTCTGATCTGATTACGTCCATGCTGCTGTGATTTAATGTCCCCACCAAAACCCATGCTTAAATTTAATTCCCTTTGGGAGAGAGAGTTTACAGCATGTGAGACCTTTAAGAGGTGGTTGGTTTATGAGGGATTGATGGGTGAATGGGTTAAGGGGTATTTTAAAGAGTGAGTCTATTATAAAAGCAGCTTGGCCTTGTCTCTTGTGTATGTCCCTCTCACCATGTTACACCCTGCATCATCTTGTGACACTGAAAAGTCCACACCAGCAAGAAAGATCTTATTAGATGTGACCTCACAACCTGGAATTTCCCAGCTCCAGAACTATAAGATATAAATTTCTTTTCTTTATAAATTTCCAAGTCTCAGATATTCCATTATAACAACAGAAAATAAAAAACTAAAATATGGAGAGTGATGGATATGGAAAATTACCAGAAATCACTCACGTGAGCCAGACAGCAAATCCCCTACTCATGATTTCAAAATCTATTGACTTAGTCCCTTATCAGAATCTATTGACTCCGGGTTCTTACCAGAAAAATCATACCCTACTGAAACTCCCATTTTAACCAGAAAACTCAAAGCTTGGCTCCTTCTCCCTTCATCGCTTATGTGTCTACCCCAGACTGTAAGGAGCAAGTGGATCCCAGACTCCACTGGGCTCTCCTCCTCGGCCTTCTCCCCAATAAACCTGTGTTATTGTCAGGCCACAGCTCTGCTCTCTCTTTATTTCCTTCTTTCACCTCTTTCCTTACAGAGAGGAAACATCTTGTTTCTGACACTGGAAATGTGACATTGGACATTTCAAATGCATGGAAATAATACTTTACAGATGTGTGCTCAAAAAATATTGTACAGGGGCTGGAGTGGTGGATCAGTGGTTAGAGCACTTGCCTGGCATGTGTGAGGACCTGGATTCAAGCCCCAGCACCACATACACAACTGAGTATCGGAGAAACAAAGGCCAGATGAAAAATAAATAGCATCGATTCTGTCACTCTCTCCCTCTCTCTTAAAAAAAAAAATTGTACAAGACACTGTCTTTACGTAAATTAAAGTCCTGCCTGTGCACCTTGCAATACGGTTCACACGTCTGAGGTCTCCCAGTCTAACTTGCATTCATGCACAGAAAATACGCTGCCTTCTTGCTTTTAAAAACCAGCATTCCTTGACAAAGCCTTTTGTACTCAAATTCTAAGAGCCTTTGGGGAAAAAGCTGCGTCTATGCAAAACTTCTTGAAATCCCTGAATCAACAAGGCAGCTTAAGGTGGCAGCGGTTGGTTTCTTTGACTTTCCCTCTCTCCTTCTCAGGCCCTCACCCAGACCAGTCCCCTTCTCAGAGATCTATTACCCTTCCATCTGTACCAAGATGGGCTCCGGAATTCTAAAGAGAAATCTCCTGACTCTCTGGTCATAAGAACTGGGGAGAGTGTCCTGTGATCCCAATAGTATAGAGAAACCCCATATAGGAGAGAGCTGGAGAAGATTCACAAATTCTGTCTATGAAGCAAAAGATGTCCACAATTCCTCCAAATTTCATGCATATTGACCAGATTTCAAGGTGCATAGAAAACTTCTAAAAATCAACTACCTTACAGACCTCCACCCAGATCCCAGACTCTGAGGGGAGCACGAAGGTGGCAAACTCTAATGTCACAGAACAGCCTTTGCAAGCCAAAATGACAATTGAACCAAAGCCCGCGGAAGTGGAGACAGAATTTGTGGTCTGGCCTAAAATGGGTTGACTTCTACTAAAACAAAAAGCAACTATCTCCAGAGGCTTTAAAGCATTTAATTTCCCAACACAATAGTCAAATGCTCAAGAAATAATCTAAAATTATTCATTATCCAAACAACCAGAAACATCTGCAAAATTCCCAAGGGATCTGCCCGGACATCGCAACAGATGTCTAAGTCCTGAAATTATCAGATAAAGACAGTAAATCAACTATTGTAAGTTATCTCCACAAGGTAAAAGTGAACCATCCTGAAATGAATGAAAAAATGAAGACCTCAGAGGGAAATAGAAACTATATAGAAAACAGAAAATTCTAAACTGAAAAATAAAATATTTGAAATGAAAGAATTCACTGCACTGGTTCAGTTTGCCAAAAGGAGATGACCTAAAAGAGTAATAGACAGGGTAATAGAAATAAAAGAGAGAGAGAGAAAAAGCTAGGAAAAAAATAATGAACAAAGCATAAGGGATCTGGGGAAATACTTCATAGGTATTTTCTACAAGTAAATGAAAATATACATTTTCACAAAATCTTCTATGTCCGTGATTATAATAACCATATTCATAATCACCAAAACCCAGACACCACCCATGTTTGCCTCCGTCGTGAGGTGGAGACACAATCTGAGATCCATCCACACAACAGAATACTATTCAACAACTAAAGGGAAAAAAATCTGACTGAAGGCAACTGCTCTGATCAATTTCAAACGCACTAGTCTAAGAGAAAGAAGCCAGATAATATTATTCCATTCGTACAATATTCTGGAAAATATTTTAAAAATTAGGTGTGGGGCTGGAGTGGTAGCTCAGCAGTTAAAGCATTTGCTTGGCATGAGTGAGGAGACCCGGGTTTGAGCCCCAGCACTACATACACAACTGTCAGGAAAACAGGAACCAGATGAAAAAAGTAAATAAAATGGATTATCTCTTTCTAACTCTTTCTCCCCGTCTCCCTCTCTCTCAAAAAATAAAATAAAATAAAATTAGGTGTGGAGAATAGGTCAATGATTTCAGGGTGTTTGGATGGATGAGTAGCAGATTACGAGAAGCCCAAAGGAATCTGAGGAGTGAGAAAACTCATTTGTATCTTGACTGTGGAGGTGGTTACACAACTCCATGCATTTGTCAAAACTGATAGAGCTGAACACCAAAAAGAGGAACTTTTACTGTATATCAATTTCAAAAGCAATTGTTAAATAAATAGCAGTGAACTTATGTCATGCAGTGGTTTCTCTTCCTAGAGAAAACTTATGTAATGTTTTCTTTTGCTCAAAAAATGTGCTATCCATGGTCTTCATCAAGGTTAGAACTGCTTTGAGAATCTATAACAGATGAAATTCATTATAAAATAAATAAATACCTTGAGTGATATCAAAGACCATTGCAGATCTCGAGGAAGTGATCCTGTAAACCTCTGAAAGTCTAAATGAGGTGTTAAAACAAGTGACTTGACTCCTTCGATTCAGTTTCCTTGCTATAAACAAGCACAAGAATGTCAAGGTTAATGTGAAGATTAAATGCATGCAGAAAAACTAGTACAATGCTTGGGACGCAGATGAATTCAACAGGTCCCAATTCCTCGAAGACTGCAGAATCTCTGAGGCTTTGATCCTCCCAGAATTCCAGGGCATGAGCTGATGAGTCTCTGATTACTTTTTTATAGCTCAGAATAGGCCCAGGAACAGTGGAATCACCTCAGATGATTAGAGATCTACGAAGAGAAAAAAATTTCTTTTTCATTTGTTGAACAATCAACCAAGCTTCTAATGAAATAATATAATATATATATAAATTCTGAAAACTAGATTTACTCCCAAGAGCCCCCCCCTCAATTATCCACCCGTATCCCTCCACCTCCCCTTCCCAATACATCTCTACAAATGCCTTAGGTTGTATGAAATCACATCTTATCCGGATTTAAAAAAATCTTTGTAATGACCTGAAGTCCCCTAAATCATGTTGGCAAAACTTGATCTGATCAGATCTGGCTGAATCTAAGTCTTTTGAAGGTGAGGAAAGCGCCTATTATTTTGATAACTTTATGCAGGTAGAAATAATGTTCACTACATTGCACAATTTAATATGTATAGTCTGATGACTTTATATGTATGAAACCTTCACCACAATCAAACTAACATCCCCTACGTCTTCGCAAGTCAGCTCATGCCCCTGTAACCCACCCCTCTCTCCATCTGGGGAAAATACTGATCTCTTTTTCTCTCCCTCTGCAACGAGATTAGTCTGGATTTCCTAGAATTTTAGATAGGTGAATCTTACATTATTTCCTCTTTTTTTGTCTGGATTTTAAAAGATTATTGCTGTTCTGGCATCTACCAACAGCTTCTGAAGTGTTTATACCATGTCCCTTCCTATCAGACGCTTACGAATGTTCTAGGTCTCCTCACATTTGCCAACAATTGATACGCCCTTTTTAAAAAAAAAAAATTTTTAGCCATTCTGGTAGATGTGTAGGGGTAGTTCACTGTGCCTGTAGTTTGCAATTCCTTAATGACTAAGGAAGCAATGCATCACTTGATTGGTGAAGTGTCTGTTCAACACTTTTGCCCATTTCCCCCTAGGTTGTTCCTATTCTTAATGAATTGAAAGAGTTGTGTTTTTTGTTTGTTTGTTTGTTTTTTGGTGTTTTCAAAACAAATCCTTTGGCAGATAAATTTTTTCAATATTTTCTCCCCACTTCTGCTTTGTCTTTCCATTCTTCTAGCAGTGTCTTTTAAAAGCAAAAATTCTATCGTTGTTTGTAAAATTTCAGTTTGTAGATATTTCTGCTTTCGAGCTGTGCTGTTTGTGTCCCGTTCAAGAAACCTTTCCCAACCTCATGTCACAACTATTTTCTCCTGTGTATTGTTTGCGAAACTCCATATTTTTCTCTTTCATTTAGGACTATTATATACTTTAGTTCCTACATCTTTGTATAGATAAATATAGCTAAAACCGTGATATTTAACAAGGGGTCATTAAATTAAAATACTGGTAGGTCATTTGCATTTCTTCTTTTAAGAAATATCTACTCAGATCATTTGCCATTTTGCCTTTTTCCTTTTTTTATGATGGAACCTGGAGCCTCTCACATTCTAGGCAAGTGCTCTACCTCCAAGCAACGTCCCCAGCCCTGGCCTCCTTTTAGAATTGGATTATTTGGTTTCTGTTGTCAGATTTTTTTGAACTCCTTATATATACTGGATATCAACACTCCATCAGATGAATAGTTGGCAAATATTTTCAAATAAAAATAATAAATTAAAAACTACTCTATTTATATGTCTTAGTTTGAAATTATTTTTGTTTCCAAAAAATAAAACTAAATTTCATTTTTCACAAAAA
>PVKS010026795.1:0-28240 GCA_004027875.1 Aplodontia rufa
AAAAAAAATGTTTGACATCTTTAGCCATCAGGTAAATGCAAATCAAAACTACATTGAGATTTCATCTCACCCCAGCCATATAATTATTATAAAAAATTAAAAGTGGAAACAGAGATATAGAAAAAGAGAAACACTTATATACTGTTGATGGGAATGTAAATTAAAACAGCCACTATGAAAACATTATGGGGATTCCTCAAAGAACTAAAAAGAGAGATACCATAAAATTCAGCCAAATCACTTCTAGGTTTATGTCTGAAGAAAATGAAGTAGGTATACGAAAGAGACACCTGCATATGTAATTTTATTGCAGCACTATTCATAACAGCCAAAATATATAATTAGCCTATGTACCCATCAGCAGATGAGTGGATAAAGAAATTATGGTATATGTACACACAATGGAGTATTATTTAGCCATAAATAATGAAATCTTGTCTGTGCAAACAAAAATGGATGAAACAGGAGGTCATCATGTTAAGTGAAATAAGTCAGAAAAAGAAAGACAAATATTGCATGTTTTTTCTCATACTTGAAAATTTAAAAATAAAAGAAGGACTATTAGGATGAGAGAGAGTAGAAGGGAGAGTGGACATGGTATAAGCATGTATGGAAATGTCACAGTGAAATTCTAATTTGGACAATTCATATATGTTAATATGAAAACAAACAGCATAGTGGATGCTGATCCACTGACTTGTGTTACTAGCTAAGCTTTTGTAGTGGGAAACTTCTTGAGGGTGTTTATGTGTGTGTAAATGGAGGTTCATACGTATGTGGGAAGAAGGCAAGGAGAGCTGGGTGTGATGACAACACTTGGCAGGTACAGTCATACTCAAAGTATGCTCATTGATCCACCTGCTGGCTGGTATACCCCATTGGGTTCTTGGGTGATCGGGGCTGTATGTGCCATCTATTGCTTCCTCAGCCCTGAAATAAAATTGGGCATATAATTGGAATTCAGTAAACCCACATGGGCTGAATGAACGGGTGAGAATTATAGAAAGAGCATAGAATTACATAGGACCTTAATAACCTGCATTAATGTACCACATTTTACAGAGAAGAAAGTGCATCCAGTTGATAGTGTTTGACTTTCCACAGCTTGTTGGTGGCAGATCAGAGATGAAATCTTGTATTTTTTGATTCTAAGCCTTGGCACATTGTGCTTCCTTACTCTTCTCTGGGTCTGATGATGATGATGATGGTGTGTGTGTGTGTGTGTGTGTGAGATCAGTGGTTATGTATCCATCGTTTTCCTAGGGATTTAACCCAGAAATGCTCTACTGCTCTACCACTGAGCTACATACCCTGTTTTTTTTTTTTTTTTTTAAGAGAGGGACAGTGAGAGAGAGAGAGAGAGAGAGAATCAACTTTGTTTAATTTTTCATGTGGGTTTCATTGCTCAGACACTCAAGTATGTATATGGTGGTGCTGGGCTTCGATCCTGCATCCTCGCACATGCCAGGCAAGCAGAGTAACTGCTGAGCCACCGCTCCAGCCCATCCTCTGCCTTTTTTAAATTTTAATTTGAGTCAGGGTCTTGTTACATTTTTGAGGCTGGCCTTGAACTTGTGATCCACCTACCTCAGTCTCCCAAGTTGCTAGGATTACAGGTATACAGCACCACTCTCAGCTTGTCTGATAAATTTTTAAAGAGTAGTCTCCAAAACTGTTAATTTGATAACTTGTACTTTAATAAGAATTTGCTTTAGTTTAATCTTTAGAGCTTAAAATTTTGGTATTTTTTAAACCATTGAAAACAAGTATTATATTTAAAATTACCTATTTTCTTCTAGCAAAGACATTTCCTTAGGGAAGTGTACTAGAAATGTTGGTGCTTTTTCACCTGAAATTGCTTCCTGGTAATGTCATATATTGCTTCCAAAGCCCTGGAAGGTGGATTAATGGCTCTTGAATGACTTGACATTAACAGTTTTCTGTGACCCACTTTTATATAAAAGATCCTATTTGAAAGTGAAGAAAAAAAAACAGGCAGATATCTAAATGAAGAAATCTCTATTAATGGAAAAAGATATTTGAGCTTCTTCATTTTAAAAGATGTTAAGGGAATTTCAAAACAAAATGAAATGATGTTGGATTTATATCCAACTTTCTTCTTTAAAAGAAAGAAAACTTTCTTTTAGAAAATAATTTTCTAAAGAAGAAAGTTGATATAAATGAGGGTTGCTTAAAAGACATTTCATGCTTTTTCTGTTTACTGGAGAGACATGGAATTTTAGTTCACTAATATTTTTCTTGAAGTAAAGTTCAGCTTCATTCATACATGGAGGGGTGGGTACAAAACTGATAAATTATTTGTCAGGGGGAGATTAGGATTGGAGGGAAATTTACATTTAGGAATCTTAGAAAAAAAGTGTCAACACCCTTAGGAAGATTATAATGCTGAATTTTGTCCAAAAAAATCATTACATCACATTTTGAAGACAATCACACCCCAAAATACTATTAAATTTGGAGACTGAAAACAAAAAGACTTAAAAAAGCAATCAGAAAATCATTATTGCAAAGACTTGGGTTTTCTACCATTCACTCGTTGTACTCTGTAAGGCAGAGATATTTCTTGGTGCCTTTGTTATTGCAGTTAACTAATAAGAAATCATCAACTGAGTTGCAAGTCTGATAATACAGAAGATGAAAGAAATCAAAATTATTTTCTCTAGGAATATAAAAATCAACACTGAATTATTATATATACCAAGTGAATAAAATTGTTTTTTATTTTGATTTATGATTTTTCTTAACATGTGGGTGAGTCTGAAAAATAGTGTCATTGTATCTTTGATTCAGAACAATTTCTAATGATCTTTTCTCATCAGTAGCTTAAAAATGGAGCTTCCTTTTTTCTATTGATTCTTTCAAGTTCAGATGGTAGATTGGGATACAAATTATTTCAGATTTTCAATTCAGTGGAATCTGACAAACAGGCTCCTTTCAAATGTAATTATGCTTTTGGAAAATTTGTGGGATACAAGAAGTAAATTGTGGGGTAAATTTTTATTTCTAGAAAAAAACTCTCTGTCACCACTAGGATTTTTTTTTAAGAGAGAGACAGTGAGAGAGAGAGAGAGAGAGAGAGAGAAACACTTTTTATTTAGCTTTTCATGCATATGCCCTTCATTGCTCTGAGACTTCACTGGGTATGTGGTGGTGGGGTTTGAACTCACATACTTGCGCATGCCAGACAAGCACCACAACTGCTGAACCACATAGCTCCAGCCTCCATCACTCGGATTTCTGAAGTTACTCCCCACAGAGTTTGGCTGGCAAGATGCCACTGGCAGAAAAAAGATTCTAAGAGAGAAATAAAAATCATAATGTGTTTTGTGCATCAGCTAAGACACTAAGATACTTGTTTGAGAAAGATTGAAATTATTCTCAGAAATTTGCCTCAATCAGCAATCAGTATCTTCCTCCTATTTGAAAGAATGCTGCTGAAAAAGTACATGGGTTCATAAAAGATAGAGCAAGAAAGAACCTTAAAGACAATCATAAGCACATCCGCTTTCTTTCTATAAGCCAGGAAACTTCCATGAGGTTAAATAACTTCTACAGGATCCCAAATCTAATGTAGAGATAGCTGGGACAGAAACAAAGTCTCCTACTTCATAGTTATCATCTCTCCCCAGTTCTTTTTTCTTCACTTAGAATAGGGTAATCCGTTTTCACACGATCTTCAGTAACCTATGCTCTCTCACACATAGTATGATAAACCGAAGCCTAGGTTTATGGATAGGAGACAAATGCAAAAACTCAAAAGGCCAAATTTGTCTGTCTTGAATTTTTCCTCTCCGCTCTTCTCCTTTCTTTTTCTTGCAACTGAACACAGGGGCAATTTACCTCTGAGTAACATCCACAGACCTTTGAATTTTTCTAAATTTTGACACAGAATGTTGCCAGGCTGTGCTTGAACTTGTGATTTTATCTGTCTCCTGAGTAGCTGGGATTCCTGGTGTGAGGCACTGTACCTGGCTGACTTGCATTTTTCATGTAAACATTATTTTGGGTCACAAAATTAAAATAAATCAAGAAAAGACAAGAATAGGAAAAAATGTCCAGAGAGTAATGATGCTGGGGTGGGAGTGAAAGATTAATAACTTTTAGATTTCTATTTAAAACCAAATAAAGTCTAAGGAAGTCTTAGGTGATGGCTTCCAAGATTTCAGCAATGGACAGCTCTCTCCTCCTTAAAAAAAAAAAAGAAAGAGGATTTCAGAAGAGGCCTGAACTTTTTTTTTTTTTTCTTTCTGCAATATCAGAAAGAAAGCTTATTTTCAATACAAAGCTTTTATAAGTCTTGGTGTTTAAGGAAGAGTAGGAACCAACACAGTTTAGCAGTATATTTAACAGCACAGGTGGAAAGAAAAGCAATTCTCAGGTTAATCCAGAGTTAATCAGAATAATTACATTATCCAAAATACTCTGAGCATCTGGATTAATTAAATTTTTAGTAGGAGAGATGCACATACACTGAATGGGCCATTTAAAGGCACAGTGGGATTCAAAGCAGGATGTATTATTTCCTGTGCTTGGAACTGGAAATAATGTGTCAGGTTCTAGATGTCAGAGGAGTCTTTGTCATTGGGGAAAATTCTGAAGGGTATCTAAAATGGTATGCTAGGTGACATCATGATGATCAGCAAATCTAAGGAGGTTCTGAGCATAGAAAAATGTACCTGCTGCCACTGGCTAGTTTGAAAAATTCAGTGATCTAGTTATATTGTCTGCAAGGAATGAAACAATTTGCTTTTTATTTTTAATATTTTATCTGAATTAATTGGTGGATTGGAACTGGATTGATGAGTTTCCTGCCTCAACATGTACAGAGCTCCATATTTCAGAGTTGTGATGAGGTCACCCTTCTCTGTCAAGATGATCTTTCGTTTTTGCACTCTAAGTTGACTTTGGGAATGCTCTAACCTTCTTTCTCCCTTAATTTATACAAGAAAAAGCCATAACTCTCTTATTACTGCATTCCCAAATTATTTTGTTTCACCTTCATTTTTCACTCTAAGGTCTTCATCAAATAATATCAACTTGAGTTTTATGGTTTTTGAAAAATTTCAACTAAATTAAACTTTATTTTATGAAAGATATGGGACCTATAAAGTTTATATCTAACTTTGACATAGATTTAAGAAACTTCATTCCTCTTGAGCATGGAACTATGGCATTTGGACACTTTTGACTCCTAGAAAAATGCGAGCCAGAAAAATCAGGAATGTATGTATAAAGTCCATAAATCATGATGTACTCAAAAGCCCTAGTTACCTGAGTAAACTCTTCCTTCAATCTTACACCCATCTACTGATATGTGATAGAAAAACAAAAGATAGATTTCCTAATTACTGTCTGGTGGCCAAACATCCTCCCTGACTGTGTCTTCTCCATTGTGATTGTTAAAAGGTATCTTGTCGTGAAGACTCTTACAGTCAACCAGCTCAAGGATGGTATTTGAACATAGCTGGTACCAGGTCTAGAGAATCATGTCTTGCTTTGTGGGTGTATAGCAGCAAAGGGCCACCATCACGGAGGGGCAAGTGAGCACTGGGCCACCACACCAGGCTCTCGGATTATTATTTTAGTGTTTTTGATATGTGTTCTACAAATCTGGAAAATAAGTATCAGTGTGTGTAGATCCAAATACGGAATTTATGACAAAACAGTTCATATTATTACTGGCACACAGGCATTATTGTCACATCTGAAGTACCATTTTGATTGCCAGCTCCCCAAGCATACATTAGTACAGATAATAGCCATTTTCCTCTAAGTTATTAAAATTGTGAAGGAAAGATCATTTGTCTTTGACCATGATTTTTATTGTAAAAAATAATGAGATTCCTTTATACCGTATGAAAGTCACAATAAATGATTGCAAAGGTTTTTAATAAGCAGAGAGTCCAATTACATTAAGGAAGAAAACTTAAAGTCAGCATCAATAAAGCTGTTGAAAATGTTCCCTGAGAAAGTATTAGTATCCAAAACATATAAGGAACTCTTACAACTCAATAGCATAAAAATAAATAACCCTATTGAAATATGAGCAAAGGACCTAAATAGACACACATGGTGAACAAGTATGTGAAAAGATGCTCAACATCACTAATAATCCAGAAACCACACATCAAAACCAACAGGAGATACCATCTCCCATCTGTTACAATGGCTACTATGAAAAGCATTGGTGAGGATGTGAAGAAAAGGATACCTTGGTACACTCTTGGTGGGATGTAAATTGGTAGAGGCTTTATGGATATTAGTATGGAGGTTCCAAATAAATTAAAAATAGCCCTACCATATGATCCTGCAACTTCACTGATGGGTATGGACCCAAAGGAACTGAAAATAGAATTTTGAAGAAATACAGGCATTTGTACTGCAGAACTATGCACAATAACCAAGATTTGGAAACAACATGAATGTCCATCAGTAGATGAAAGGTGAAAGAAAAATGTGTTGTATTTATTTCTTAGAGGAAGAAGGAAATCCTGCCACTGGCAATAACTTGGATTGACGTGGAGGATATTATGCTAAGTGAAATAAACCAAATGCATAGAGATGACAAATGCTATATAATATCACTTATATGTGGATTTTAAAGTAGCCAGACTCATTAAAACAGACAGTAAAACTGTAGATGCCAGAGACTGAAAGGAGGGAGAAATGGGGTGATGACACTCAAAGGGTACAAAATTTCATTATGTAAGGAGAGATCAAGGATGTTGCTAAACATACTACAATGCACAGGTGATCCCTTCTTCCCCAAAAGAAGTACCTGACTCAAAATGTCTGTAGTGCTGAGGTTGAGAACTTCATTATGAAGAAGAAGGGTTTGAAATGAAAGGGCAATTGGAGCTGATATTAGGAGAACTCACTCATATATGTTCTAATAATTGCAGGAAGTTGGCAAAGAGCAATGAGACTAAGGTCATGTTAGGGGCTGGCTAACAAAGCCAGACTTCTTGAGCTGCTCTTGCCCCAAGAGGACTTCAGATTCTGTTTCTGTGCTGTGTGGGTCCTGATGTTGTGTGCAGTCACAGTACTAAGAGTTATAAGGGCTTTTGGGGTACAGACACCAAGACAAACAAATTCATGTGTAATTGATATATGAACCAGAATGCCAATATTTTACCTTACAACTAGAAATATAATTGTTGAATAAACTGGACACTTAATCATCTTATTTGGATAATCTTCCTGCAGGAATATTGATAGGGGTATGCATATAATGATTAGATTTTTTTTGAGCATATATAGTCAGCCCTCCCTGTCTGTGAATCTATGATTCAACAAGTCATGGACCAAAAATACATAAAAATAAAATTGTATCTGTGAATGTGTACAGACCTTTTTCTTGTCATTTTCCATTTAAATAATGCAATGTAACAACTATTCACATTGCATGTATATTGTAGGTGTTATAAGTAATGTAGTGATGATTTGAAGCATACTTTATGGTATGATTAGGTTATATGTGGATACTTTGCATTTTCTCTAAGAAACTTGAGCATCTGAGAATTTTGGTCCTGGAGTCAGTGCCCCATGAATTCCAAGGGAAGACTCCACCCAGAGGAGGGGAGCTAGCTGGGGCAGAGGCCACTTCCTTGAGAGGTCTTAGTCTACATAAGTCCACTGGAATTAAATACATCTGTCAGAGGAACAGGATCTAATTGATAGGTGAGGGGAGGGACAAAATTCTGAGCCCTCCACCCCAGATGCCACTAGGACAGCTCTACTTTTATTGGTTTTAGTCATTGTGGTTTTGTTTAAGATTTCATCAGGAGAAAAATGATTGTACTGCTCACAAAGTTATAAAATCCACTGTGTAACCCTTTGACCTGGGCCTTTCTCTTCCACACTGATGAATGTTTCCTATCTGCCTGTCTTTTACCCAGAGCTCCAGCTTCAGTCCTTCTGTGGTCACAACAGTCTTCTCCAGAGAGGGCTCTGTGGATATAATCAATTACTGTTAGCTTCCTAAACTTTACTACCCTGCTAGGGATGCATTATCCCCCTTCCCACAAGTCACCTAAGACATACCCCCCAGTGACCCTGCAAATGTGGCCTTATTTGGAAATAGGGGCTTGACAGATTATCAAGCTAAGATGTTCATTTTAATACAGCATAACTGTGCCTGTATAAAAAAAAGTGAAGTTAGCACACAGAGACAAATGTGCACACTGTGTAGACAGAGGCAGAGATTGGGATGTTGGGTCTACAAATAAGAAAATCCAGAGTGCCAGTGAGACCCCAGAGAGACATTCTCTCTCACAGCCCTTGTAAAGAACCAACTCTTTTGACACCTGGATCTCAGACTCCAGAACTAGGAGAGAATGCAATTCAGCTATTTAAGCTACCACCCAGTTTGTGGAACTTAGTTATGACAGCCCTAAGAAACTCACACAGCTTCACATTCCATCCCTGAGATTAGTCCCAGGCTTTATCAATTGCACACCAGTACCTCATCTCTTTGATTATTTTTTTCAGTAGATAATCGCATTAATGAGGTTTTCTTTTTCTGTGTGGTTTATTAGCTTCACCATAAATTTTTGGCTTGCTTTTCAAATTCTTGTGGGGATATAAAGTCTCACAAATTCCTCCTGAGTGTCAACAAAGCATTATATTTTTTTTTCATTGTCTCTAAAATGGTGAACTGGGAAAACCAAGGAGAAACCCAAATGGGTTTCTAATAAGTACTGAGAGCTTATTAGAAAAAAGTGAGTTGGATCACAATGGGCTTAGAGTACTGCATAAATAAGGTCACCTTGGAGTACTGCATAAATAATATCACCTTAGCGTACTCTTTTCAGAAGCAAATTTTATTATTACCCCAATAGCAAGGGAACAGGAGGATCAGAAACTTCTTAGTCATTTAATATCTGTGGTCTTCAGTTAGGGAATGAGTTGAGAAAGCAGACCTTGACTACAATCAGCAGTTCAAATAAGTTGATGCAAGATGAATACATTTCTAATTACCAATTTCCACGCAAAAGTAGTTAAGGCAATAAATGCTGGCACCCTGAGCCGAAGGCTTATTTGCATTGTCTCCTAAGACTCTTGGCAGTTTTGCAAATCTTTAGGAGCTTAACAACAGAAAGTTACTGCACAAGGAATTTTTAGGCCCCTTACCTTGGGATTCAAAAACTATTTCTCGTACAATGTTAAATCTGCCTCTCCAACTACATCAGTAAGTTCACAAACTCAAGAATTCTTCCCTAGGTTCCCTTCTCCAGAAAATATATCTTTATGCTACTCTTTCCAAGGATTTCTGTGTAAAGGTTGATACTCCATCCATTGAATTGTTCAGAAACCTAGGAATCATCCTCTCTCACACTCTCCTAGCCAAACCATTACCATGTTTTGTCACTTTTTTGGACTGAAAGAGCTATCAAATCCACATATTCCTGACTGCCATCGCCATCTTCCTAGCAAGCATCACAGTCTCTCACTTTTAGAACAGTAATAACATCCTAAATGTACTCCTTTTGTTCCTTCTTGCTGTATTCTGAGCTTTCCAACACACTGAAGCCCAAAGAAATCTGGTTGCTTCCTACTTTCCTTCCAGACCCAAACCCACTTCAATTCCATCTGTTGATTCGGTCAAGTATTTATTCAGTTCCTATGATGTCAGGAGCTGGAGGAAAACAAAGAAAACAGCATGAATCTTTGACTCCATGTAGCTTAGCCTGGAAGTAGGGTGTAGGAACGGAAGAGGAAAGATATTAATCAAAGAATCATATAAATTTTAAGAAAGGGAAAAATATGACAGGCAAAAATATCAAGAAGTGCATGGGCTGTCAGAACTTATATCAGAGGAAGTAATCTCATTAGGGAAGGCTTCCTCCAGGAACTGAAGATCCAGAGGATTATGCCAGTTGGAGGGGTAATAGGTGACAGCCTGGTATGCAGACTGAGTACTGTATAAAAAGGTCTTTTGCATTAGGGAGTGTCGCACTCCACCAGCGAGGAGGCAATAAGGACATGCACACCCTGGCTGCTTGTGGAGCTCGCTCTCTTTTGCGCGCTTTATTCAGGAAGTTGTACCGCTTATATAGCGAAGGTAACCCAATCAGCAGGTTGTTGCTACGAGGAAGAAAACTCTGCTGCCGGCTCCTATTGGTTGTCCCTAGGTGGTCAGATATTGCAAGCATACAAACCAGGAACAGCACGAGGTCAACTTACTTGGTGTGGCCAGCTGCTAGCGGCCATCTTAAAGCTGCCTGCGTGGCGTGGCCCCCAGGTGCCGCCCACCACAAGGGAGCAAGGCTTTTTGGAGGAAAAATAAAACAAAACAAAACAAAAGATGGTGGCTGGTGCAGATAGGAGAGGGGATGTTTAAAGCTAGGCATTTTGTCATGTGAAGGTTTTGGATCTCTATCCTATGAGCAATGGGAAGACTGAAAGACAGTTAATGGGTGAGCATTAGCTACTGCATATTGAATTGGGGGCATCTGTTCATGTTTGATCTTTGAAAAGATCTCTCTGCTTGGCAGAGCATTTCAGGAATGTTTTCTATCATGTCACTTGTAGCTATAATAAAATCAGATAAATAGTTCGTGTCAGCAATGAGCGGAGATAGAACATACAAATTTTCTTTTTGGTACTATGTTCCCAGCACTATTCTTGGAACTTTATGTAGCTTAACTCACACAGGATGGAAGGAACTTGTTCCGGCTTTTATTCTTGGCCAGAGTTGTTCGTTTGGAAAACGGCTTTGTGTCATAATTTTAGAATCACCTTTTGTGTTTCTCAAATATTTGGTAACCACAAGCTAATTAAAATCAAATAGTGGGGGCTGGAGTGGTGGCTCAGTGGTGATGGTGCTTGCCTGGCATGTGTGAGGACCTGCGTTCAAACCCCAGCACCACATATACAATGAAGTGTTGGAGCACTGAAAGCCACATGAAAAACTGAGTAAAATTGTTTCTGTGTCTCTCTTTCTCACTGTCCCTCTCTCTTTAAAAAAAAAAAAAAAGCAAATAATGGCCACTGCTCAGGTAAACATACTTTTTAAAGAAACCATCACAAATTTGGAATATATGTACGTTATAAAATTTAAAATTAAAACAATAAACAATAAAATTTAAATTATAGTATTTAAAATATTTAAAAAAATAAAAATATATGGAATATGATCTCGGATCAGTGAGTGGGAAGCTGTTTTCAACTTTTGCCAAAGTAATTTGAGTTTAGCTTGACAGCAGATAACTTAACACATAAATCAGAGTCTATGCCAACTTCTTTTCTTACTCTTCATTTCTACCCAATTAAAAATGCCTAATTCACTACAATATATTACCTAGAATGATTGCAATTGTTTGTTGATCCTATTAGCACTCAAAACTTGACACAAAGAAATGCTGCAAGATTCAAAAGTATAACTTGAGAGAGAGCAGGAAGTAGATTACTGATTAACTCATTGATTGCATGCTGTCCTGGATATTACAAAATATTTTGTTCAAATATTTAGACGTGGTTTTGCATATTCTCATGGCTCATGAGAATTTATTCTTCCACTGAGTGAAAGAAAATATCAAATTTGGGGCAGTGTTGAATTCTTAGCAATCGAGTTACTTAATTTATTAGATGGACTTTACAATATCCTGATTAAAATCATCATACTGAGTTTTAATGTGACATATACAGATTATTTATAACACTGTATATATTGCTGAGCTAATTTCTTTAATTAAGTGACCTAAGATAACAGAAATAGTTTTTAATTATAATTGCTATTGTGTAAAGAAATATTTTTCCATTTCTCCCCTCATTTCAGAAGCTCACATGAGCAATTTTTTTTTCTTGGCAGTTAGCCAGGTCTTATCCTTAATATTTCTTTGTTCAGCATGTTCAAATGCATATGCTTAGGAAAATCAAGGGCTTTAGCAATTCTATTTTCTTCAACAGAGTCAAGGTCAAGGGGTAGATTATTGATCATGAACTATTGCCTTTTAATAAAGCAGTATATGAACTTGAATTTAGGGACAACTTCTATTCAGGAAGCTGACCCTTTCTTGCTAGGGTCTGAGGCTTCCTTAGTAAAGATGCCTACACACACATTCAAATCTAAAACCAGGCCAATAAATAATTGTTACTACTTTGAATAACATTGGCTTTTGCTAAGAAGCAGATGAAAGTGTCTTCTATGGAGTACACTTTTGTCAAGCTCAGATTCATGCTTTGTACATTATTGGTATCTTTAACTCCCAAAGCAAACTGTTTTCTTGCATCCACGTTATACCCAGTATTCTTCCACATTGAAGTCTATCATTCCTCTTGAAGTTCCATTTCAGAAGATTTGTTCCAATAGCAACTGTGCCTGTGCTGTATTCCTTTTGAGCATCATTTCTTAAACCCTGAACCCCTTTTATGTTTGGCAATCGTGCCCTAATTTTGGTATAAGGGATGCAAATTTGAAGGATGATTTTGTGTTTTTTTTTTCTTCTTTGCTTTTAGTGAATGAACTTATTATTTCTGTACTGAAAACATTATTTCACAGTCATTCTAGGACATCTTAATTGGTTTATGAGTTAGGGGACTGTCTTTGCAAATGATGCAAAATTCTTCATCAGTTTTCTTCCAGTATTTGACAAAGCATTATAACAGACACACTGGAGGCAAATATACAATAAAATGTGCTCATTTATATATTATTTCACTTCCAACTCACGTGTTTCATTATCTGCTGCTGCAAAATCCTCGTTCGTCTCAGAACATTCATTGTACTGGCATTTCCTTTCCTGTTCATGCTGTATTTAGATTTTGTTTTCATCACTACTTTTGTGCATCAGTGCACCATGCTTGACACAGTAATCTCTTGTCTTCATTTGGGAATGTAATGCATCAAAACAATAATGAGAAAAAATATAAAAGGAATAACAGAAAATATTATATGTCAGAGACATGAAAATACATTAGCCAAGATGTCTTAGATCTGGTAATGGAATGCAATCAGGATAATCTGATTTACTTAGAGTATGGAAAGATCATTTAAGAATACAAATATATCTTGTTAAAGTCTTAAATAATTTTTATATTTTTAACTTAAAATATATATGGAATAAACTTATTTTTTAGTTTTTTTTTTTAATCCCAAACTTTTATTCTGTGAACAACATGACAGATTTCTGAGGACACCTAGCTTATAGTCAGAGTCTGACCTGGAAGGAATTTGATGGATACTGTGGTCCACTATTACATCCTCCCTCTAGAACTGAAGCTCATTTTCCCCAGCTGATAAGATGGTCAGAAGCTGCAGCTCTCAGCTGTGTCTCTGAGAGGATTGTTGTTAGCTGATGAGAGCCACCTTGTCCACATTCTTAGTCCTTCTAAGATCACCACAGTCCAGTGACGGGAAGATATTGGAGTATGTAGCTCAAGCTCTCCTACCTCAATTTAGGAGAATTTTGGAGGTTATCATCTCCAGACCTCCACTTGGGATAGGCTGAGATCTTTTTGCAATTGCATCACAGTTTAACATTCTCCTCTGCTCCACTCTGAGCTGATTCCTACATACCCCCAACTCTGCCAACTGGGTGGTATTCCTGAGAACATGCCCAATAAATTTCTTGCACACAAATCTTCTCAGAGTCCGTTTCTGAGTGAACCCAACTCATGACACAGGGACATGTAGTTCTCCTGACAACTCTACCACCTTTAGCAAAATCAAAAGATGACTTCAATGGAAGCTAAGCCTTTCATCTCACAATTGGAAGTATGAATTAAAATTCAAATGGAACAATGAAAGGATTATAAGGATTTAAAATTCACACTGAATTTCAAAGGGGCCCAATAAAGAGTTGCTCTATTCTGTGTCTCAATTTTGCTTTGATGAAGAAATTTTTCTTTTAAATAGTGTAAGGTCAATGGGAAACCAAAATATCTTTTTTTTTTTTTAACTGATGAAGGTAATGTTGGTGAATGTGCCTTCCTAATCCTGAACACAAGATCTAGTCGGGCTTTCCCACCCAGTTACAAGCAGATATTCCCTCCAAGGGCATGGCCTGCTTCTGGAGGACCAACTCCCAAGAGGTGGAGGAAAGGAAGGAGCTTTCCAAAGTCTCCTCTCAAACTCACTAGCCTGGGGTATAGCGTGGTGAGAGGTGAGGATTAATATCAATTTTCCCTCTGCATGGAAGGAAGTAGTCCTCCAATATCCTCCAGTGAGAGTTATCAAGGTATATTCTGGTAAACAGTTAAAAAAATTCATAGACTTTCTGGAACAATTTTAGGCTTGCAGAAAAGTTGATCTGAAGGTACAGAGTTCTCCCATTACCCCCCACCACCAACAGATTATTTATATTTGATTTAGTGTGGTACATTTGTTACATTGATGTAGCAATATTGTTATATTTTTAACTAATGTTCCTAATTTAAGATTCACCTTGGTGTTGTACCTTCTACCTGCTTTGACAAATGTGAAATGACTTGCGTCAATCACTACAGTATCCGTATGGAGTGGTTTTGCTCTTCTAAAAGTCCCCTGAGCTCTGTTCATTCCTCCACTTCTTCCTAAAACTCTGGCAACCACTGATCTTTCTGGTGTCTTTGTGGTGTTTGTTATCTTTTCCAAAATGTTATTGGAATTCTACAGTAAGTAGCCTTTTCTGATTGACTTTTTTTTTAATTTAGCAATATTCATTTGAGGTTCCTCCATATATTTCTGTGGCTTGATAGCTCATTTCTTTGTATCAGTGAATAATCCAATTCTAGGAAGTTTGGTTAAAAACAAACAAACAAAACAAAATAGTCCTTAGACTATAAGTACCTACAAGGAGGTGAGGAAAGCGAATATAAAGAAAGGATATGGGAGGGCTGAGTGGTGGCTCAGCAGTCACAGAGCCTGGCATTTGTGAGGACACAGGTTAGAACCCCAGCACCACGTACACAACACAGTGTCAGAGCACCAAAAGTCACGTGAAAAACTAAATAAAGCTGATTCTCTCTCTCACTGTCCCTCTCTTTTTTTTATATATAAAAAGAAAGGATATGGGAGAAAAATGAGAGGTTAGAACACTGAAGACATTCAACTGACTGCATTTTAAAAAAAAACTTTTTAAACTGATACATTAAATATACGTAATAAAGAATGTAGAATACACTAATATCCAAATTAAGTGTACTACTTGATGTAGTTCTCATGTATGTCTATAGATCCATGTGACCACCATCCTCATGTGGTGATTTCTGAACCCTGAAGTTTCCCTCATTCCAATCTCCAGGGTATTATTGTTCAGCCAGACATGAGCACTCTTCTGATTTCTATCACTATCAATTAATTTCACTGTTTTTGACTATTATATAAATGGAATGATTCTGTGTAGTCTGTATGGCTGGCTCCTTCTACTCATCTGTGAGAATCATCAGGGGTTCATTCATTTGGTTTGTTTGCATCACAATATCCATTGGATAATGTACCACAAATTTTTTATCCATTCTGTTGATGGGCAGTGGGATTGTTCTAATTTCTTTTTACTTGACTGAGTTAAGTTTCTATAAACGCCCTTTTGATGGACATAAATACTCTTCTCAGACATGTATCCAGGAATTTAATTGCTCAGTCATATGTTTAGCTTTAGTGGATAATGTGAAGTGTTTTCCAAAGTTGTGAAGCCAGTTTTCACTGACAACAAAAGTATTTAAGGATGGCAGTTGTTTCACATTTTCTTCAACTTTGATGCTTTCTATTTTATTTTAGCAATTCTGATGGGGAATCAGCAGTACATTATTGTGATTTTGATTTGTTTTTACCCAGTAAGAACTAATTTGAATAATTTTTAATGCCTGTTGTATGGATTCTTTCTTTTTCTTCTTCTTCTTCTTCTTTTTTTTTTTGTGTGTGTGTGTGTGTGGTGAAGGGCCTATCCAAATCTTTTGAATATTTTTAAAAATTGGGTTATATGTGTATTTTTTGTGTATACATATAGAATATGAGAATATAGATATGTGAGCTTATATAATATAAAGGTATATGCAAAATAAGATAATAAGAGAGCATTTTCTATGTACATATAAATATGCATGTATGTATGAAATGAAATGAGAATTCTTTTGTAAGTACACATTTCCCAGCCTCTTGCTTGCCTATTTCCTTTCTAATGAAGATTTAAATGTATCAATATGCATACTTTATTTTTCCCCACTTTTTTTATTAGTGCATTACAGTTATAGATACTGATGGGATTTGTTATTACATATTCATATATGTAACAACAATATAACAATATAATTTGGTCATTATCACTCCCTAGCACTTCCTCCTTTCCTTTTTGGCTTCTGTTCTTTGGTCATTGTCCTGTACTGATCTCCTTTTGATTTTCAAGAGATCCTCTTCGACCTTTCTTTTCCTTTTTCATCTCCGGCTTCTGCACATGAGGGAAAACACATGGCACATGACCTTCTGAATTTGACTTAATTTTGCTTAAAATGGTGGTCTCTAGTTCCAACCTTTTTCCTGCAGATGACATAATTTCATTTTTCTTAATGGATGAATGAAAATCCATTGTGTATGTACACCATATTTTCTTTATGCATTCATCCATTGATGGACACCTAGGCTGGTCCCATAGTGAGGCTATTGTCAATTGTGCTTCTATAAACATGGGTATGCATATATCACTGTAGACATACTTTCTTTTTATTAAAGTTCAATTTATCAAAATTTTCCTTCAGTGGTTAGGGCTTTTAGATCTTAAAAATGTTTGCTTTAGCCAGGTGCAGTGGTGAATGTCTGTAACTCCAGCTATTTGGGAGGCTGAGGCAGAAAGATAGCAAGTTTGAGGCCCGCCTGACAACTTAGTGAGACACTGTCTTAAAATTTAAAACAAACAAGAAAACAAACAAATAAAACTTTATTTACCATCAAGATCATGAAAGTATTTTATGTTTTCCTCTAGAAGTTTTATATATTTAGTATTCACATCTCAACTTATCTTTTATTATATGGAGTAGGATGGGATTATGAATAATTTTTGGAAGGTAGATATCCAATTGCTGTACCATCATTTGTTATTTATTTATTTTTGGTACCAGGGACTGAACCCAGGAGTGCTTAACCAATGAGTAACATCCACAGGCCTTTAAAATTTTATTTTGAGATAGGTTCTCCCTATATCACTTAGGGCTTCAGTAAGTTGATGAGGCTGACTTTGAACTTGAAATCCTCCTGTCTGAACCTGCTGAGCTGCTTAGGATCACAGGTGTGCACCAACATTCCTGGAATCGTTTATTTTTTCATTGACTAACCTTTTCCTTATCTGAACTGAGTGGTGCCTACCTTTGTTGTAAATCAAGTAACTATAGAGCCATGTGTATATTTCTGTATTTCTGGTCTTTCTTCTCCTGTTCAATTATTTATTTCTATATTTTGAGTCAATATTATATTGCTGTATTTACTATAGTGTTTTTAGTAAGTCTTGAAATCTGGCAATTTAAACCCTCCTGCTTTGATCTCCCTTTTGCAGATTGTTTTAGCTATTCTGGGTTTATTAAATCTATAGAACAATTTTGGGGAGATTAAAAATTTAATAATATTGAGCCATTCAATTTATAAACATGTTATTTCTCTCCATATTTTCCTAAATTTTTCAGCAATAAGTTTTAATTTTCAGTGTGTAGAGGTCTTGTGCATATTTTGTTTCTAGAAATTTGGCAATACTTGATGCTAGCATAAATGGTATTGTTTTAAATTCAGTTTTCCAGTTCTTCTAGTGTGTAAACTATGTAAATATCCAAATGATTTCTGCATATTAACTTTTTTTGAAATCCTTGCTAAATTCGCTTATTAATTCTAATAGTTTTTTTTGTAGATTTTGGGGGGATGTTTACATATAAAACCATGCCATTTGCAAAAGAAAGGGACCATGGAACTGGAGGAGGGGGGAAGGAGTGCTTGAGTGGGATATTGACCAAATTGTGTTGCTATATTATATGCATGTATGAATATGTGACAAAACCTATCATTATGTACACCTTTAATGCACCAATAAAAATGTGGAAAAAAAACCAAACCAGTTTAACCTGTTACTTTCTCTTATTAGTCCCCTATGGCTGCTGTGATAAATTATCAGACACTGATGACTTAGAACAACAGAAGTTCATTTTCTCACAATTTTGTAGATTACAAGTCCAAGATCAAGGTGTTGGCAGGGTCACACTCCCTCTGGAGGCTCCATGGAAGAAGTAGTTACTTCTGACTTGCAGTTACTTCTGATGGCTGTGGAATTCCTTGGCACGCAGCCTTATTGCTCTGATCTCTACCTGTCTTCTCCCATTCTCCTCAGCGTGTCTGGGTTATCCCTTTCTTTCTGTGATGGTGTTTTGGGACCATCCAGATAATCTCTGCTTCTTAAGAACCTTAGTATCTTCAAAGACCCTTTTTGCAAATAAGGTAACTTTTTCAAGTTGCAGGGTTTAGAACTCAATATTTTTGAGTGGTCACTATTTAATCAACTATACATTTCCGTCTTATTCCTTTGCTCTCTTTTCTTTCTTTTTATTGTGCTGTCTTGGAACAATAATGAGGAAGATGGAATAGAAGATCATCTTGTTGCTGACAATAGGAGAATGTGTATTATATTTATTATGGCTTGGATCTAAAATGTCCCTCAAAGACTATTTGCTAAAAAGTCTTTGGTGCCAGTTTGTGGCACTATTGGGAGATGGTAGCACCTTTAGGAGGTAGAACCTATTGGAAGGAAGTGAGGCCCTGTGGAGAGTGTCCTTGTAGAGGTTATTGGGATTATATCCCTTCTTCTGGTCTCTTTGCTTCCCAGTCACCATGAGTGAGTAGCTCTGCTCCACCACAAGCTCCCTGCCATGAAGTTCTGCCCCACCACAGGCCCAAAGCAATGACATCAAGTGACCATGGCCTGAAATCCCTGATCCCATGAGTCAAAATGAATCTTCCCTCCATAAGTTAATTATTCTCAGGTATTTTGTCACAGCAATGAATAGCTAACATTATATTTTACTGTGTTATTAAATTAAGAAATCTATTTTCTGTTCTCTGATAGTTATTTTTATCTTGCATGGATAGTAAACTTTACTTAGTACTTATTTTTCATTTACTGAGATAAGTGTATGCTTTTCAAGTTTGTTTAATTAACAGAAGTCATTATATTTATCAACTTTCAAGTGTTAAACTAACCTTATATGCCTGATATGATACAAATTAATAATAATCTGTCATGCATTTTATGTTTTTCAAGATTTAATTTTTTAAAGAGTTTGCTTGGAGCTTTTATTAATCTACAATTCTTTTTCTTAACTGGTCTCTAAATGAACTAGAAAGAGTTTTCTTAAAAGAGTTTGTATAGTGTTGGTATCACTTCTTTGCTAAAATACTTTGGTAGAATTGAAGTCATCTGAATCTGTGTGGGGAAGTTTTTAATAATATATTACATTTCTTCAACGATTGTTAAGACTTTTGGGTGTGTGTGCTAATTTTATTAAGATGTGTTTTTTTAAGAAATTTTTCTATTTCATGTAGGTGATCAAATTTATTAGCATAAATTATCCATAACGTTTTATTTTTTCTAATATCTGTAAGGTTTGTCAAGAATTGTTTGACTTGATACTATTAACTTCAAGTACTAAAGGAAAGAGGGATATGTAATTGTGATGAAAGGATCATTATATGAAGCCATAATTCTTATCATTTACCCATTGTATTAATATTTTAAAACAACCTAAAAATTCTCTATTCCGCTTCTGACCTCACTAATTTTTGCTCCTGCAACTTTTGTCCTTGTGTTTTTTGTGGGCTTAATTTGTTGACTTATTCCTTCTTCTTTTTTTAAGGAGAGAGGGACAGTGTGAGAGAGAAAGAAAGAGAGAGAATTTTTATTTAGTTTTTCAAGTCGCTTTCGTTTCTCTGAGACTTCGTTATGTATGTGTTGCTGGGGTTTGAACTTGCATACTCGCGCATGCTGGGCAAGCACTGTAACAGCTGAGCCAGTGCTCCAGCCCCTCCTTCTTGCTTCTAAGGGTAAAAGTTTAGATCTTTGATTTTTAAACCTTACATCACCTTAAATATATCATTTAAATCTCCAAATTTCCCTCTCAGTTCTGTCCTGTTTGTCATTAGGTTTGTAAAATGCTTTTATTAGTGCATTATAATTATAAATGGATTCATTTTGACATAATCATGTATACTTGGAAGAAAATTTGCTCCATTTCAGTCTCCTCTCTTCCCTTCCCCTGCTTTCCTTCTTCCACTTACTGGTCTTCCTTCTAGCTATTTATTGCTTATTTTGGCTGGTGCTTTATATACACAAAAGTGAAATTCACTGTAGTATGTTCATGTATGTACGTAGAATAGTTTGGTTAATATTTCCTTCATTTTCCTATCCTTCCTCCCTCAGCCTGGAACACCTTCCTCTACTCCACTGATCTCCCTCCTATTCTTATGGCATTTCCCCCAACTTTTTGCCCTTATTTTACTGCAACTTCCACATATTAGAGAAGCATTCAGCCCTTGACTTTCTGAGTTCAGTTTATTTCTGTCAACGTGATGCTTGCCATTCCATCGCTTTACCAGAAAAATGCCATAATTTCTTTGTGGTAGCATTATCTGTACATACCACTTTTCTTTATCCATCATTTGTTTATGGGTACCTGGGCTGATTCCATATCTTGGCTATTATAAATTGTGCTGCTATAAACATTGATGTGCCTGTAGTCCTTTTGGATAAATACCAAGGCATGGAATAGCTAGATCATATGGTGATCTAGGTTTTTTGTTTTTGTTTTTGTTTTTTTTGTTTTTTTTTTTTTGAGAAAACTTCATACTGCTTTCCAGAGTGGTTGTACTAATTTGCAGTCCTACCAACAATGTATGAGTGTACCTTTTCCCCAACAGTCTCACTAGCATTTATTGTTGTTTGTATCCTTGATGATTGCCATTCTAATAGGAGTGAGAAGAAATCTCAATGTAGTTTTGATGTGTATTTCCCTGATTGCTAGGGATATTAAACATTTATTTTTCATTTATTTGTGGGCCATTTGTATTTCTTCTATGAGAAATGTTTGTTTAGTTATTCTGTTTACTAATTGACTTTTTTGTTGGTGTTCCCCTGCCCCCCAGTTCAGACACATTGAATTTTCATTATCTCTTATTTCAGAATATTTTCTAATTTCTCTTGTGATATTTTCTTGACCCATGGATTACTTTTTAAGAGCATTGTTTTATTTCCAAATATTTAGAGTTTTTTTATGTTATCATCCTATTGATTCTAAATTTAATTCCATTTTGGTCCTAAAATACATCCTGTATGATTTTTATCCTTTGAAAATTGTTGAGACTTCCTTTATGGATTTTTAATTCACATTTTGGATTTTGTTGTATTTCCTCATGCACTTGAAAAGGATATGCGTTCTGCAATTGTTGGATATAGTGTTTTATAAATTTCAATTTGATTAATTTGATTGCTTCTGTTTTTGAAATCTGCTGTATCTTTACTGGTATTTTTTTTTTTTTAAGAGAGATGAACAGTGTGTGAGAGAGAAAGACAGAATCAATTTTATTTAGTTTTTCATGTAGCCTTAGTTGCTGAAGACTTTGTTGTGTACATGGTGCTGGAGTTTGAACTCACATACTCGTGCATGCCAGGTAAGCACCCTAACCGCTGAGCCACTGCTCCAGCCCCTTTTTACTGGTATTTTGTCTCTGTTTTGTGTTTATATGCCTGCATGTTTTTTTAAAAAGTATATTTGCATTTCCACCTATCATTTTGAATTTGCCTCTTTTTTTTGTCAATTTTTACTTTACACAGTTGAATCTATGTTATTACGTGCATGCAATTTTAAGATTATGGCTTCATATCATGATCTATTTATCACTACCACATAACCCTCTTTCCTTTAGTACGTATTGACTTCCAGTATGCTTTTGTTATTAGTACAGTCATGCTAGCTGTCACTGGGTTATTGTTTTAATGGTTCAACTTTTTGTTGTTTTAGCTGAAGGAAATCCTTATTCTTCAATTAGTTAAAGGATACCTTATAAACTCACTCCATCCTCTCTTTCTCCCTGTCCATATATCTATCTATATCTAATCTCTGTGTGTGTGTGTGTGTGTGTGTATGTGTGTGTGTGTGTGTGTTTTGCGTAGCCCCAAATTTTTGTTTTTAAATTGGAATGTCTAGTCCATTTCAATGTGATTGTATTAACTGGCATAGTTGTATTTAGGACTACCATGTTGCTATTTGACTTTTATTTATCCCATGTGTTCTTTTCTCCTTTGTTATTTTCTTCTTCCAGTTTTTCATAATAACCATCTATTTTCATTTTTGTAATTTTCTTTGGTTTATTTATTGACTTTAAAATTTTTTTTTAATTTTTAAAAAATTTTTTAAATTTATTGACTTTTAAATTATGCCTTTGTATTAATCTTTTAGTGATAACTGTAGATTATAATATGCATCTTTGACTTAATTTCATAAACCTTCAGTTTCTACTTTCATCATTTCCTAAACAATATAACATTCTTGTAAAAGTTGAATTCAATTCATCCTCTGTCTCTGGACTAGCTTGTGTAAGTTCACACAAATAAAAAGAGTAACTAGTCTTCTTGTAACTATCCACCTGAATATGTCTGCATCTGTATTGCATATCATTCATTTACCTTTTTCAGAGACTCTTTGTGATCAGTTAAAATATCAACAGTGTAGATGGTTAGACATGGCATTAGTTTGCTAGGGCTGTCACAATAAAGCATCACAGACGGGCTTAGGCAAAAGACGAGTGTTTTCTCACCATTCTGGAAGCAAGAAGTCTGAGATTGAGATGTTGGCAGGATTGGTTTCTCCTGAGGCTTCTTGGCTTACAAATTGCCCTCTTCTCCGTGTATTTCCAATTAGTATTCTGTCTGTATGTGTCTCCTCTTTTTATAAGGATACCAGTAGTTTGGATTAAAACTCATTTTAAAACTTAATTATCTATTTAAAGATCCTATCTGCAAATATAGTCATATTCTCAGTTTCTAAAGGTAGGAATTCATAATATGAATTTTGAGGGAGGACATGATTCATCTTATAAAGCATATTCTCTGTGTTTGATGGATGGTTATTAATAATTTAAAAAATTGCACCATATTGTATCTGGAAATGTAATCCTTGGTATTGTGTCCTGTCTGTTAACTTTCTCAGTTGTACAGTGGGGTTAACAATATTTCTTATCTTACATCATTGAATTTCCATTGTTACCTCTAAGGGTCCTACTCTGGAATCCTTCTTCTTGGACTGCTGCTGTCCATGTTTGCCCCAAAAGCCTCCCTTCTTCATGCATTTACACATCGCTCTTCCCTACATTTGTATTTTTCTGGTCTCATAATTTAAGATGAGAAATAACCCAATTTGAACATAGTCTGGTTAAAACCTCTCTTCTTTTGGAATGATTGGGTAACCCAACACAACTGATCATTCCTTTGGTTTATATCCCTTGCAAATTGAATCATGTTTAGAATGGTAATTATTTCTTTGTTCTTCTCAACATGTAGTTTTAATCTCATTTTCCCCTTTCTGTTATATTCCTCTGATTTGCTATAAGTCAGCTGAAGAACAGGTGCTGACTACTTGTCCCATTTCTCTGAGGAGCTGTGGTTACAGGGCTGCTTCTACCTGACCAGTGGATTCTAAAGTTTGCTTCATTTCCCTACCTCTTCCATGATATAGCTAGCTATAAACACTCCCCATTCTCCCATGAAAACATCTTCTTTCCTGGAGACAATGTTTATCATTCCCTTTTGTCCAAATGACAGTCTCATATGAATTAATATTTAATGTCCAATGGGAGAGAAAAAGTCTGCCAGGGAAATGCCCAGTTTTGTGAGCAATTGAGATTTAATATGCCAAATGGCATTTGCAATTGGCTTCTCTGAAAAATTCCTTTTCTTCACTTCATTTTTACATGGGGTAGAGGAGCAATTTACAAAAGGTTAAGGACAAGCCTGAGTTTAAATTCTGGCTCTATGTGACCTTGAGCAATTACTTATCCCTGTAAGCTGAAGTTCTTTATTTGTAAAATGGAGCTAAAACTACCTGCCTCAAAGGGTTGATTATGTCTTAAATGACAATGCTCCTAAAGTGCCCAGTCCATTAGAAATCCATAAATGTTAGCTATAATCATTATCACTTAAAGCTTTAATGTTATTAACATACATTGTCTTGCATTTCACAAAGAGAACCATCATGTAATTTTATATCTTTCCTTACTCCCAACCTCCTGCATTTTTCTTTGCCCCTCAAGGGCTCTGAAATTGTTGTGCTTAGGAACTGATTCTTCGAATGTTGCATGGCCATTGAATAGTTGGTGTTAGAAAAGACCAATGTGCCTCTGGGAAAGTGGTGTGGGCATTGCTCTTGATGCGATGTGAAATTTTCAGATGATTATGATTTCTCTGATTATTATATTCCTCCCATGTAGGCTAAATGGGCACTTAAAGAATTCCTTGGGCTGGGTAAGACTAATTTTTAATTTGACATGTATTGCACCTTACAAATCCTAAGTTTGCTAAGTTTTAAAAATGCTTCCATAGTTGTTAGTCCTCATCTTTCTCTTCCTCACAAATCTTGGAATATATTTTGATCTGTTGCTATAGTTTAATTACCCCAATGTAGGAAACAAGTCAAACAAGTTCTTCAATTATTTTTCTATCAAGGCTGGCAAATAAATTTTACCTTTTGGACTAACTTTTATTGATTGCACATGGAAAATTGGTGTTCTGTGTTGAAAAAGATTCTGAGGCATTGGTTCCTAGTGGAAAAGTGTGTTTGCCCAATAATCAGTGTGCTTTGTGGACCTGAGAATCAAGGTGGGGGTAGCACATTTGTCTTGGGTTTGCTGATTGTTTACCAATTTCCAAGGCCTTGATCAGAGCTTTGTGGGTGGAATCAGGCATCATAATTGCCTTTGTTCTGTCTGAGTATGAATGCCAAGAGGAATACATCTGAGCTCATAAGCCTGACCAAGTACACCAGGTGAGGTGTCTTGGTTTCATATCTAGAGGGAAGCAGAAGAGATGGTGACCAAAACACCAATTGTTTTTCAAACAACTTTAAAAATATTTTATGTCACCAAGTGAGTTGTGTTTTTTTGTTTTGTTTTGTTTTGTAATTTTTTTTAACCAAGTGAGTTTTGTGATAGGTTTTCTTCTTTTTCAATGTCACAATTTCCTTTTTCTGTCTTTTGGGAGATGTAAATAAGAAGCTAAAATATTAGTATTGTTGACATTTCTGTTCTTTATGGGAACAAATAAAACAGCCTATGTTTATCCTTCTTGACCTTGCTTGGTGTTTTCTTTGTTTTGTTTTGTTTTTTGGTACTGGGGATCAAATCCAGGAGCGTTTAATCACTGAGCCTCAACCCTATCCCCCCACCTTTTTAAAAAAATTTTTGAGACAGGGTCTTGCTAAGTTGCTTAGTGCCTTGCTATGTTGCTGAGGCTGGATTTGAACTTTCGATCCTCCTGCCTCTGCCTCCCAAGTCACTGGGTTTACAGGCATGCACCAAGGCACCCAGTTGTTAGCTTTCACTGCCCTACCCCAATCCCATGCCCACCTGTTTACAAGGCATTTTCCTCAGTTGTCGGGCTTTGATATATTGTGTCAATCTTTACCCAAGTGTGTACACCTTTGCACTCTGTCTGGACTCCAACACTGCATGCCAGGCTGCCTCTTTGTGTGGATGTCCTCTTAACCTTGTTCGGTCTCCTGACCCTCACAGGCCTGGCTCCCTAGTGTGGACATCTTCCTTTTCCTGCTTAATCTCTTAACTTCCAAGGCCTGACTGCCCTCTGCAGATATGCTTGGCTCATCTCCCTGGACTCTGACTTTTCTTTGCTAACAAACCTCACAGACAACCTCCTTACCTTGCTTGGATGCCAAGCCAGCATTCCACTATATGGATACTCACACTAATGGGCTATGATACCCTGAGTTGAGACTCTGTGGCCCATCCCATCTTTACCAACCTGTTTGATCTGCTTTACCTAATGTCTTGAATGTGAGTTGTTCAGGAAAAAATGAGAAAGAAAAAGAAGAAACACTTTAGACATTTTAATAGTAATTATTAAGTTGTGTGTTTACTTCAAATATGTAAAAATAGAAGCATCAAAGGTAGAAAACAAACTGATCACAAACATCAAGAGACACCCTAGTGATAATCCAGTGATTGATATTTTTTATTTATTCTTTCCTTTTCTAGGCATGCATATCGCCACCTAGAACGATTCTTTATTCCTATACATATCTATCCTGTATCTCTCTGAATTGTAGGTGCGTTAGTCATAATAAAACCCAGAAAATAAAGGTGACTTGGAGATCTGGAGGATGAGATACCTTGGGAATATTTATTTTAAATTTATTTTTTAAATTGACACATCAAATCAATGCTAAGCCTTTATCTGACAGCAAGACTATTTGCTGTAAACAATGTCTAGATTGCCATCTGAGGTTTATTCAGATTTTGATAAAGCCATTGGCTTAGGAACTGAGCTAGCCTAGCTCCTGTATATGTCTAGAAGCATTTTACCTATAAAATAAAAATTGCAAAGCTCACAGTGTACATTGAAGGCATTTTGTGAAGGTAGTAATTGTTCAATGGATATTTTAAAGACAAGGTGAAATGATTTGATTATATATATATTTCCCTAGTCTTCCAGGGCAATAGGCATCTCAATGAACATAGAATCAGTTTTACTTTTTAAATTTTTTTTATTAGATGAATATGGAGTTACAATTGAGGGGGAAACATTATCAAACATTCAAGAACAAATGAATATATACTTGGTTATCCAGGGCTAATGGCATGTCATGGATACCCAGATTGGGTTTCCCATGTTACTGTTTCCCCCAGAAGAACCCCTGAGTTAAATGGATATCTTGTGGAGGTCAGAGATCTTCTTCTGAGATAAATCCCCCATATTCCCACCCTCCAGTCTCCTAGATAATCTTCCAAGCCCTCCCCCCATCCTGTCCCCCACCCTACACCTCCAAGTAACCTAGGGAGTCATTCCCCTTTTGCGTTAAGAATCATACAATTTGAAGTTATTATTAGCTTAGCCATCTAACATAGTGGCTCCCCATGTATTCTAGCTTCCACAGATGAGAGAAACCATTCGGCCTTTGAATCTCTGAGATTGGGATACTTCACTTTGCATAATTCTTTCCATCTCCATCCATTTGATTTCAAAAGCCATAATATCATCTTCTCTAATGGCCAAGTAGTATTCTATTGTATATATGTACTAAAGTTTTTGTATCCACTTTTCAAATCAGGGGCATCTGGGTTGGTTCCATAGTCTAGCTATAGTAAATCAAGCTGCTATAAACATTGATGAAGCCATATCACTATAATATGCTGATTCTAACTCTTTTGTGAAAATACCCAGGAGTGGGATAACTGGGTCATAAGGTGGTTCCACCCTTAATTTTTTGAGGATTCTCCACGCTGCTTTCGAGAGTGGTTGAACCAGTTTGCAGTCCCACCAGCAGTGTGACAGTGTTCCTCTTTTCCCACAGCCCCTCCAGCATCTGTTGTTGTTCAAATTTTTCATTTTTGGCACTCTAACAGGAGTGAGGTGGTATCTCATTGAAGGTTTGATTTGCATTTCCCTTATAGCTAATGATGTAGAGCATTTTCTCATAAACTTATGGGCCGTCTGAACTTCCTCTGGTGAGAAATCTCCTTTTAGATCTGTAGCCAATTTATTAATTGGATTATTTGTGGTTTTGGACTTTAGTTTCTTTATTAATTTACATATTGTGGATATTAGCCATCTGTCTGAGGTGTAGCAGGCAAAGGTTTTCTCCCATTCTGTTGGTTCTCTCTTGATGCTCTTGACTAGATCTTTAGCTGTGCAAAACCTTTTTAGTTTAATTGCATCTCATTCATTTACTCTTGACTTTAGTGCTTGAACCATGGGAGTTTTGTTAAGGAAGGTGCCGCCGACTCCTATGTCCTGTAGTATTGACCCTACTTCTTTCTCTAGTAAGTTTAAAGTTGTTGGCTTAATATCCAGATCTTTGATCCATTTTGATTTAATTTTTGTGCAGGGTGAAAAATAAGGATCCAGCTTCAGTTGTCTACACATGGCTGTCCAATTTATCCAACACCATTTGTTGAACAGGATATCTTTCTTCCACACTATACTTTTGCCCCCTTTATCAAATATTAAATAGTTCAAGATATGAGGGTTTGTCTCAGAATCTTCTATTC
>PVKS010026796.1:0-28230 GCA_004027875.1 Aplodontia rufa
TTATCCACTCAAACTTTATTTCCAAAAGTAAGCAGAGATCTCCCCATAAATATTTATTTATTAGATTTATAAAATATGGATAGTTCAAGCTGCAGAAGAATGCTTGAGACAAAAATCATCTAGCAACTAACAAAAGATCATTGTTAATTGAAAAATCCTCCTGCTATAGAAACAGACTTTGTAATAATCTCTAATACTATCTTAGGATGTACTATTATAACAGCACAGAGAATTTTTCCAACAAAGTGTACTAAATCATCTTGATGACCCTTGTCATAATGAAGGACTAGAAAAGAAAAAAACAGAATTATCATTTTCTCAGGAGAAAGAGAACTATATGCAATTTCTCATTTTATTATAATAAGCAAATTGCATATACATATTTACTCAACTGCATGATTGTATCACATTTGACATCTGGATTCTTCATTTATAGCTTCTATTTGCTGTCTAATTAAAAAGAAAAATACTTAGCTTCTTGTAGTTATTCCTACAAGAAAACAAAGAATAATATTGACTTTTCTTTCCTTCTACCATCTCTTCTTTCCTCTCTTTATAACACCATAACCCTATGATTATCATTATTACCTAAAATATGAATGGATGATTAGATATTAAATATCATAAATGTCAAAATAAAATGATAAATGCTACTATGCAGGTAGAGTTTTCTTATTCCCATTTCAAACATTTGCGAAGTAAGCCAACTGAAGGTATGAAGGATTGTGTAACTGGTTTACAGCTAGAGATCAATGTGGCAGTATTTAAACACATACATGGATTTGATATCTGAAAGATTTGAATTCAAATCCAAGATATGCTAATTTTTTCTTGTTGACAGTTGGTAGACTGTTTACCATCTATGCTATAGAAAGTTATTTTATATATTAGTTTAAGTGATTTAGATTTAAACTCTAAATTTTCCATTGCCTCAGAGATTTGTGATCAATTAAATTACATATAGGACTGCAGTGGTGGTTAAGGGGTTCCGGCTCTTGCCTGGCATGGGAAGGATGGGGGTTCAAACCCCAGTACTCCATATATAACAAAGTGTTAGAACAACAAAAGCCACATGAAAAATTAAATAAAATTGAGTCTCTCTCCTGCTCTCTCTCTCTCTCTGTCTCCTCTCACTGTCCCTCTTTCTTTAAAAAATAAAATAAATAATATATATGAGGCTTTTAGAAAGAAAAGAATCATTTGTGTGTGTATATGTGCATGGGAGGAAAATACTCTGAACAAATAAAAGTGTCAGAAATAACTGTGTTATTTTACACATGACCCCACGTTAAAACATTTTTACAATTCTGAACACCCTTTTCCATGGATGGATATTTCTTATGACAGCTCTGGTGTCAATGGTTTCTCTTAAAGCATGATTGAGTTGTGCTTGTTGATAGGACAGCATGGTCATTAAAAACCTAGCTCTAAACTCACACTGCTTCGACTCAGAACCCAGGTGTACCACTGCTGAATATGTGATCTTGAGCAAAATACTTAACCTGCCTGTATCTTGGATGTTTCATCATAAAATATTTCTACTTAAGTAGTACTCTACATCCTGGAGTTGTTGTGAATATTCAATCAATAGGTATATGAAAAGTTCTCAAAACTGTTTGGTACATAGTACGTACCATCCACTTGGTATTAATTTTCATCGTTGTCAGATCTCTCCTTAGAAGATAAGAGAAATGGTGGTACTCTAGAGCATCATCCAGTGGTTAGCATGTTCCATTACATACAGCTGCCCTAGAATAGGTCCAGATTTGGCACTAGTTAGAGTAAGCCCTCCCGTTCTCATTTGCCATTGTCCTTCTCAGCAAGCTCATCCATGCTGTTTTCAGAATTGTTTGACACTGGGAGTGGAGGTGCAAGCATCCTAGGAACTTGGCACAAGAGTGGGAATGTAATTGTTTCTTTTAGCTAATTTAACCTATCTTCCTTGTCTTTTGATACAAAAAGATGTTCCAGGCTCATATTTAAAGACTGAAATATTACCAAGGATTTGATTATTTTGGAGGTAAGTAGTATTGGGACTAGTGGTTTTCACTATTGGGTTGGTCACAGTTCGTTACCTATACAGTATATGTTAAGAGGCATGAATGTGAGTTTTTAGACTACCAATTCCTGATATTTTCAATTTAAATTTTTTCTTTTGGGGTATTTACTTAGCCTCACTAATCTTACACATATGCCTTTGTACTTCCACATAGAAAATTCCAGTTATTAACATGATCAGTCACCCATATTATTTTACACTACACACAACAGCCTCAAAATGGCATTACAAACCTACTAAAATTTTACCTTAAGCAGATAAAGTGGGTTCTCTTTTTTTGGTACTTCTTTGTCATTTGGGTACACTAGCAATATACAGAAAAAATACTTTAGTAAATGTTCCTTTTCAGAGTTAAATCTAAAAGCAATGCACATTCAGAGTATTCTGTTTGGTAGGTATGTTCATCCCTCTTTCACTTTTGATCTTTGGCCACTTATTTTGCTTTTTAAGTTACTTTTATTTTTTACAAATAATAGTATAATATGGTTCACCAGCTTTTTTCCACCTTGCTTTTTCAAGTTCACCACTCATAAAAAGATATGGAATCATGTGCCATTCCTTTTTCAACTGCGTAGTACCTATTTACATTATTTTTTTGGATATGACCTAGTTCAAACAATGCTTTTATTAATTGATTTTTAAACTGCAAGCACATCTGTCTGTAGTTTTTTTGTTGTTGTTTTGTGTTGGTGCTGGTGCTTTTGTCAGTGTGCCTTTGGGATATATTCTTAGAAGTGAGATTGGTGAACTAAAGGGCACATAACCAAGCAATTTTGCTAGATATAACATTTACCCCAGAATTCCTTGCTCCCAGCACTGATATATGAGTATTTTATATTTCCATCAGCATGTCAATTAAGAAGGTTTTCAAAAATTTTAAATATTTGCCAAGCTAACATGTGAGAAATGTTATCTCAGAGTAGTTTTGATTTATACTTCTTTTATTATGAATGAGAGTGAAACTGGGTTACACTATACAGTTAAGGATCTTTCGTATTTATTCTTTAGAGTAATACATGTCCACATGTCTAGCCCATTCAGCACTGTGAAACAATGAGCACACTGCTAATGTCAGACACATTTTAGAATGCAAGGCCTTGTCTTGTGGTTACTATTTTTATCCATGTGGCTCCAGTAGTACATTGCATAGTCCCTTTGGCAGGTCTCCGCTCCTCACACACCTTTCGCAAGGGATTGAGCCATGAATTAAACTGACTGGCAAACCTAGAAGGAGAAATGATCAGGCACATCTGACTTCTGCCTTTATCTTCTTCCTCAGAACCTGCTTACATGCTCTTGAGAACTCTTTACCTTAGTGTAAACACAGCTTTAAAGATATTTCCCCATAGCCTGTAAGTAAGTATGAACTTTTGTCCAAATCCAGGAGTACTTAGGAGCTAAGAACTCATGTGTGGAGTTCCTGCTTCCACATATGAGGAGGATATCTGCATGCTTGGGAGACAGATAGGTGCAGATATTTAGGAGCAGAGGAAGGCAAAGTCTTGAATATATTCCCAAAAAGTCATCTCAAAAAAAAAAATCCCTCAAAAGTAATACTCATAATTATATATGCATTTACTATTGTCAGGAAGAAAAGGAATATGAAAAAATAATAACAGGAAAGTAGAATAATAAAAATGGGTAAATCTAATTGCAGGAAAAGGAATTTATTCCATAATTGTTGGCACTTTCCTATAAATGTAAATATTCACAAGCTAAAAAAGTAAGTGCAAGATAAAATAAAATAATAGAAATAAAATAAAAATTACTGACTTAAATATGAAAGAAAAAAGAAAAGATAGAATATAGGCTTGTGGGTTGTATGTAAGAGAATATTGTGATTAACATACTGACTAAATCTTAGAATGATACAATTTATTTATAATAGAAAGTTTGCCAAATATCATGAAGAGAAGTATGTATTAATTTTTCCATAATTAGTGAATTTAGAGTTTTAAAATTATGTGATTAGATTAAAATTCAGAAAAATAAAAATGTTTATTTTTTAAGAACATTTTAAAATTTTCAAATGAAGATAATATTGATGTTTCTCAGTTTTCTACCTGTAATATGCCTTTCATTTTGTTTCAAATTCTACCAAAGACTTTTATTTCATGCTGAAACTCTGCAGATATAAACTTATCTCTACTTTCAAAGAGATGAGATGATTTCACCTCACCATTTATAGCTTAAATGATTGGCATTTGATGATGCTTAAATGTAATTTTCTTATTTGTGTCATCAACAGGTTGGCTCTCTCTAATCTTTAAAGAAATATTAGAAAGTAGTAAATGTGCACAATTTTTCTCCTTCTGTAATTATATAAGTTACCATCTGGGATGGCTATGTAGTTTCTTAAACACTAAATTGTCACAAGTGAAAAATGATTATTGCATAACAAATGTTCATAAGTTTTGCCCTACATATAAGACATTCCCTTCTCTTTTATAATGATATTTCCAGAAATTTTACTCTATCTCCCACTTGTAAATTAGTTTAGAAATGTTAATAATTAAATAGATTGTGTAACATTTACTTCGATAACAGGTCAAAAATTTTAAGGCTCTTTCTAGCTCCAATAATCTATATTTCTAATTTTTCACCTCATTCAGTTTCTTTGAAATAATCTCAGGTGAGTACCCTTCCTCAGACTCTCACTTGTTTCCTTGAAATGTTCACCTTGATTCACTGGAAATGCAAAATCTCTCAATATAGGACCCTTTGCTCTCCACTCAGGCCAAGTCAGCTATTACCACATTTCTGGCTCCTGAATCCTGCACGAATCAGCTACGAACCCCATGTTCTTCAGGCTTCAGAAGATTCCTGTTGAGTGTGTGTATGTGTGTGTGGGTGTGTGTGTGTGTTGGGCTCTAATAATTGAACCCAGAGCTTTACACCTGCTAAGCATGCAGTTTACTACTGAGTTTCACTCCCATCCCTGTTGAGGTCTATGAATAGTCCCCTTTAATCTCTTCTCATTCATTCTCTTTTAGAGATACACATGTTCTTCCTGTCTGGGAAAATTGCACATTACTTGCCAAGTCACTCCGAAGAAATTCTCTCTAGGGCTCTTTACAAATTATGTTTTTATCCCAGATTGGATGATGAGGCTAAAGGTAGAAGAACAATTCATACATCCCTTAGCATTCTAGGTAATCCAACACTCCAGACTCCAGACTGTCTACTAGGCACCTGCTGTACTATTTATGTCCTGTGCATGTATTACCAAAACTCTGATCAGAGTCCAGTTTAACATCCAATTACTTTAATTTCAACTGACTAAGTTAGTTTCTATTATTTCTGCTTGAAATAATCTTAATTAATATATGCAACAGTAGAGAGTACAATATTCCTATAGAGCCAAGAGGTGTATTTAGGATACAGACATATGAGACACTGATCCCTCAGTGAATGGGATCTGAGAGAGAAATGACCTTTGATTGTCCAGGACCTACAATGCAAGGTAAAAGAGCAAAACAAAGTAAAAATATTAAAAACATCCTAGGACTAAAGGCTAAAGAAAAAAGTTGTTTAAGGACAACCAAACAGAAATGTGTCAAATTCTTCCTGAGGAGACTAGGCTGTGCCACTTTAGAAGGTGAATACACACAACTGTGACTTGAGTTCTGCACTTCAGGGAACTGAAGATCAGAAATAACTAGGTTAAAAATCATATGCTTGTTGATTCTTCAAAATCAGTTAACCTCACAAGGTCTGATGCTTCCACTGCCAAATGAATAGTGGTACCTATAATCACACGCCACCCAAGAATTCTAAGCCTTCTAGCATTTGGGACTTTGAAGGCATGCTCATGCTGTAGTTCTGAGTCTACCTAGATAATTATAATTTAATTCATTCAACAAATATTTCTAAACTTTCAATATGTTCCAGACCCCCTTCTATGCATTTGGGATACTTCAGATGATGCACCTAATAGACAATGCAGTCGTATTCTCTGGAAAGAAAGAATAAAGTCAATAAAACATAATTTCTGCTAAACTAGAATATGGCAAAAGCTATGGTAGAACAGGACAAAGAGGATGAGGAGTGGGCTGGAGCAGGGGATCTGTGGTTACGGAGCTTGCCCAGCGTGCATGAGTACATGAGTTCGAACCCCAGCACCACGTACACAGCGAAGTCTCAAAGCAACGGAGGCCACATGAAAAACTAAATAAAAAAATTGATTCTCCCTTTCTCTCTCTCTCCCTCTCTCTCACTATCCCTCTCATAAAAAAAAAAAAAAATGCTGGGAGCAGCAAGATAGGGAGCTGAAGGTAGGCAGCTTTTTTTCCTGTGGCTCCGAGTCTGGATGGGAAAGTCCCGGTTTTTCTTCAGTTTTTAGAGGTGCATTCTGCAGAATATATCTATGAACTTCTAGTGCTAGTTTGTGAAGCTTTTTTGAGGAGCTGAGTCCTGGGAGATTTGCATGCAGAAAAAAAAGGGATTTTATCTGTCCCGCCAGGAATGAAGCAGGTCAGCTTTGTTTGTTTAGATTCTGCTGGCTGTGAATGGGCAGGCTGTGAACGGCTAGGCTCCAGCTGTGCAGTTAAACAGAGCCAGTGACCTCACTGCTGCTGGGATCCCATGCTTTATAAAAACAGAGCTTCTGGCAAGCACATTTGCAGGCACCCACCCAGCTCATGCACTGTTTTGGGCAAGAGCTGTGCTGGGAAGTGGCCAGCTGAGGTGCCCAGTGGAACAGGCTGCTGGGTGGGATAGCCGAGCGGCCATTCTGAGCCCCAGGAGACAGCTCTCTCTGGATTTTTAGAGCAGTCTATGAAAACTGCATCAGGAAATCGCCACTGACCTCAGTCTGATCCAGGAAGAGAAGGCCTTGGCCAGGCCCAGGCTCCACCTTGCTTAGGGGGTCTTCAGTTTGTGAAATAAAGGGGAGCAATTCCCTGCCCTGTCCACCCCTCCTAGCCAGAAGGATCACGTGACAAGTTAAAGGCTCTGAGTCTTCTGCCACAAGAGACAGTGTATGCAACTCCCAGCAGAAGGAGAATAGAAATCATCCATACTCCATGCTCATTAAGTCTTTTGGCTTTCAACTCCCCTGGGAGGCTGGCAAACTTCAGGGCATTCCAGATCCAGTCCTCTTCATTAGAATCCCCTCTCAGAAATCCCAGGAGTCTGAGGACACCCCAGTCCTCTTTGTGAGATCACAAAACCACAGATTGAGAGACATTCATATCAAAACCCAGAAGGACAATGAACATCTCCTCTCAAAGGACTCAGAGATGCCCTTACTGCCTTTAGTTCCAAGTTTTCATTAAGAATTTTTTACTTTTTATCTGATTTTGCATACATATGTACATTCTTTTCTTTCTTGCCTTCTGTTTTTCTCTTGTTCTCAATGTGTATTGATATGATAGCTGTAACAGTTTATTGGTTCATGAACATATAAAAATACTAGCTATTTTTGTTTTTTTCTTTTGTTTTCTGTTTTTTTCGCTCTCCTTTTTTAAAAAAAAATTTACTCTCTTTTTTCTGTTCCTGATTGTTTTAGTTTTTGTCTTTGTGTGTTTGTTCATTTTCTTGTCCTCCCTCCTGAAAAGAGGGATTCTGGTCAACGCATTTAGTATTGGAAGTATACTGTGCTTGAACTCCTTATTTTACTTACGCATGTTTCTACTCTTAATTGATAACCCAAACCTTATTAATATCTCTTTTAGCCCTTCTATATTTTACCACTGCTATCTCTGCTTTCCCTATGGTCCATTTTTTTCTTTCCTTTTTTCATTTTTTCCTTTTTCTCTTTATTTTATTCTTTTATTTTCTTTTTTCCTCTTTTTTTCTTTCTTTCTTTCTTATTTTTCCTCTCTTCAGCAGATCCTATACCTCCTTTACTTTCTCACTGTCCACAATTGGTCAAGATAGCAAACTAGCTCATAATGTCCTTGGATTGAAATGAACCACACCTCAAATTAACCTCTTCTCCTCTGTACTCTCTCAATTCCTAAACTATGTGCTGTTCTCTCTCTTCTTCACTCAAAGCCTTTAACCTACTCATATTCCATTTTTTATCATTTCCTTATTCCTAATTGAATACCTGAATCCATGCTAACACCTTATAGTGCCTTTTTTCTAAGTCAGGAGCTCCACACTACCTCCCTACCCCCCATTCCTTGGATTTCTAGATTGTACTTCCCCCCATCTAAAGAGACCCTGCTAACTGAAGTGAAGGTCATTCTTCAAAACGGGTATTTGCTGGTTATCTTAACATATTGTGAGATCTCTCAAGGAAGAAAACCACTCCTAAACGTGCTAATCACAGTTATAACTATTTCAAATGAAACTGTTCAGTATATGCACCTATAGGCTAACATTTCTTCATTAACTGGACTGGAAGCCATTGAGCTGTACTTACCATGTAGCACCCCAGCCCAACAAAATACAGGCATAATAAGCTCCAATAGCCCTTACAACAGTAACTAATATAGTCAGTCTTAAGCCACATCCCCTGTATCTGAAAATGAGGAAAAGGGGTAATTACTCCCACCTTCACACTCACAGCTCACCATCCAAGGGCTACATGGCAAGGGTCCTTAATGAAAACTAAGAAAAATATATCAACATTATGATCAGTAACTCAATCAAGCAGTAAAAAGAAGAATTAAGGAATGAGATCAGACAGCAGTTTCAGGTGATGAGAGGCAACTTTCAGAAGGAAATAAAGGAACAATTCCATGAAGTGAAAGATCATATATATAAAGAGTTAGACATCAGGGTTAGACATCCTGAAGAGAGATGTTGCAGAGCTATCAGAATTGAATAATACTGTCAACCAAATCAAATCCTCACTAGAAGATACTAACACCAGAGTAAACTCAACAGAAAGTAGAACCTCAGCTCTCAAAGAACAAACATCAGATAATGAAGACAGGTTGAGCAATGTCGAGTACAAGGAGGACAGACAAGAAAAGAAACTTATCGTGTATGACCAGAACTTCCAAATAATATTTGATGAGATGAGAATAAACAACCTTCCAGTATTTAGACTGGAAGAAAATATCAAAAAACAGGGGGCATTAAGAACATATTAAATGAAATTATCAAGGAAAACTTTCCTCATATCAGGATTGGTCCAGATTACCAAATCCAAGATGCCTATGAAACACCAAACAGACCTAACCAAATGAGAAATTCACCAAGACATATCATATATAAAATGATTAACAGAGAAACTAAAGAAACAATTCTAAAAGCAGCTAGGGAGAAACCCTAAGTCACGTTCAGAGGCAGACCAATCAGAATCACTATGGATTTTTCAGACCAGACAATGAAGGACAGAAGAGCTTTGAATAGTATTTTTCAAGCCTTGAAAGAGAACAATTTTTATCCAAAAATAATATACCCTACAAAACTCTGCTTTAAATGTGATTGAGAAATTAAATACTTCAATGATAAATTCAAGATAGCAAGATACATGAACACAAACCCTGCATTACAGAATATTCTCAAGGAAATTCTGCATTCAGGAGAACATGCTAATAATTCTCTAAACCCCTAAACAAGAGAGTGTCTACAATCACAATACACTCCAATAGAAACCCAAAATGGCACAAAACACAGCAACAAACACAAAGTCTGGGACTCAGATGACCATATCTATCCTAACTGTGAATGGAATGGTATCAATGCCCCAATTAAAATACACAGATTGGCTTACTGGATCAAAAAACAAAATCCAACAATATGTTGTCTACAAGAGACACATCTCACATTCAAAAATAGACTGAAGGTGAAAGGTTGGCAAAATATCTACCAGAACTGTAGCCCAAAATAGCAAGCTGGCGTGGCAATCCTAATGTCTGAAAAAGTTGACTTTGTTCTAAAAGTACTTAAAAAAGACAAAGATGGACACTATATCATACTAAAAGGCACAATTCACCAGGAAAACTTAACGATAATTAACATTTATGCCCCTAATAACAATTCCCTTAAATACATGGAGAAAACACTCGAGGACATTAAACCCTTCATTGATCTCAACACAATAATACTGGGGGACTTCAATACACCATTATCAACATTGGACAGATCATTGAAACAAAAAATCAACAAAGATATCTCCAATCTGAACATCTCTATTAATCAATTGGGCTTAACAGACATCTACAGAAGAGTCCATTCGCAATTGGCTGAATTTACCTTCTTAGCAGCTCACGGATCCTTCTCAAAAATAGACCACATCCTAGTCCACAGAGCAAACCATAACAAATTCAAGACAGTGGATATTGTCCCATGTATCCTATAAGATCACAATGCCATGGCCTTAGCAATCAACAACAACAAAAAAAAAAAAACAGAAGCTACTCTAATCCTTGGAAATTGAATTATACTTTTTAAACAAAGAATGGATAAAAGAACAAATGAGATCAGAAATCAAGAAATTCTTGAAAATGAATGACAATGATGAAAGGACATATTGAAACTTCTGGGATAGTATGAAAGCATACTCAAGAGGTAAATTTATAGTACTGAGTGCATACATCAAAAATCTGGAAAGAGCTCAAATAAATAGTCTTATGCTCCAACTAAAACTCCTGCAAAAATAGAAAAATCCAATCCAAAAGCTAATAGAAGACAAGAAATAACTAAAATCAGAGCTGAAATCAATGAAATGGAGAACAACAACAACAACAAAAAAACAATACAAGTATCAATAAAACAAAGAGTTGATTGTTTGAAAAAATTAATAAGATGGACAGACCCCTTGCCAACCTCATCAAAAAGAAGATTGAAATGAAGCAAATCAATAAAATCAAAGAAGAAACTGGAGATGTCATCACAGACTCAACCAAAATCCAAGAAATTATCAGATCTTATTTTGAAAATGTATACTCTGCCAAGTTTGATAATCTGGAAGATATGGACAGATAGTTAGCCAGATACAACACCCCCAGATTAACACTGGAAGACATTGAAAATTTAAACCAACCTATCTCAAGTTCTGCAATCGAAGCAGCAATCAAAGGCCTTCCAAAAAAGAAAAGTCCTGGACCTGATGGATTCACAGCAGAATTCTACCAAATGTTTACAGAAGAATTCACATCGATCCTCTATAAGCTTTTCATTGAAAAGCTTCAATGAAAAGCTTGTAGAGCTACCAAACACTTTTTATGAAGCAAATATAACTCTCATACCAAAATCTAACAACGACTCATCAAGAAAACTATAGACCAATTTCCCTGATGAACATAGATGCAAAATTACTTCATAAAATTCTAGCTAATTGGATCCAAAAGCACATTAAAAAGATAATACAAATGGGCTTCATTCCTGGAAAACATTCGAAAATCAATAAATGTAATTAACCACGTAAATAGAATTAAAAATAAAAATTATATAATCATCTCAATTGACACAGAAAAGGCCTTTGATTAAATTCAACATCCTTTTATGCTCAAAACCCTGGAGAGGATAGAGATCAAGGGAAGATATTTTAACTATGTAAGATCCAGTTATGACAGACCCATAGCAAACATTATGCTCAATGGCGAAAGACTGAAAGCATTTCCACTTAATTCAGAAACAAGACAAGTCTGTCCACTTTAACCACTCTTATTCAATATAGTCTTTGAAACCCTTGTCAATGCTATCAGACAATGGAAGTTAATCAAAGAATTTGAATAGGAAAAGAAGAAGTCAAGTTGTCTCTATTTGAAGATGACATGATCCTCTACCTAGAAGACCCAATAAGCTCAACCAGAAGACTTCTGGAGCTCATAAACAACTTTAGCAAAGTGTCTAGTTATAAGATTAACACCAATAAATCATTAGCTTTCTTATGCTCCAGCATAAGAAGACACTGAAGAAGAAATTAGGAAATCTGTCCCTTTCACCATCTCCCACAAAAAAATAAAATACTTGGGCATAAATCTCACAAAGGATGTCAAGGACCTACACAACAAAAATCATCAAACTTTGAAAAAAGAAATTATAGAAGATCTGAGTAGATGGAAAAACATTCCGTGTTCATGGTTAGGTAGAGTCAATATCATCAAAATGGCCATTTTACCCAAAGGCCTATACAGATTTAATGCAATCCCTGTCAAGATACCAACATCATTCTTCACGGATCCAGAAAAAGCAATACTCAAATTTGTATGGAACAACAGAAGAACCAGAATACCCAAAACATTACTCAGCAAGCAGGAGGAGGCAAGAGGCATCTCAATTCCTGACCTGAAATTATACTACAGGGCTACAGTAACAAAAACAGTGTGGTATTGGTACCAAAACAGAATGGAAGACCAATGGAATAGAAGAGAGGATTCTGAGACGAACCCTCATACCTTTAACTTTCTGATATTTGATAAAGGGGGCAAAAGCATAGTGTGGAAGAATGATAGCCTGTTCAACAAATGGTGTTGGACAAATTGGACAGCCATATGTAGACAACTGAAATTGGATCCTTACCTTTAACCCTGCACAAAAATTAAATAAAAATGGTTCAAGGATCTGTATTTTAAACCAGCAACTCTACAATTGCTTGAAAAAGAAGTAGGATTGATATTAATGAAATAGAGATCTACACAGTCTTCCTTAACAGGACTCCCATGGCGCAAGCATTAAAATCAAGACTAAATGCATGGGGGTTGGGAATTTAGCTCAGTGGCACAGCGCTTGCCTAGCACACACAAGGCCCCAAGTTCTGTCCTCAGCCCTGAAAAAAGAAACAGAATAAATGCATGGGATGCAATTAAACTAAAAAGCTTTTGCACAGCTAAAGATTTAGTTAAGAGTCTCAAGAGAGAACCTACAGAATGGGAGAAAATTTTTGCTGCTACAACTTGGACAGAGGACTAATATCCAGAATATATAAAGAACTCAAAAAATTAAATTCCAAAACCCCAAATAACCCAATTAATAAATGGGCTATGGAACTAAAAAGAAGCTTCTCAATGGAGAAAGTCCATAAAGCCCATAAACATATGAGAAAATGCTCTACATAAATAGCAATCAGAGAAATGCAGATCAAAACTTCATTGAGATTCCACCTCACTCTGGTCAGAGAGGAGAAAATGAAGAATACAAACAATGATAAGTGCTGGAGGGGCTGTGAGAAAAGATGAACACTGTTTCGTTGTTGGTGGGACTGCAAACTGGTACAGCCTCTCTGGAAATCAGCGTGGAGACTCCTCAAAAAATTAGGGCTAGAACTGCCTTTTGATCCAGCTATCCCACTCCTGGGTATCTTCCCAAAAGAGCTAGGATCAGCTTACTATAGAGATACAGCTTCACCAATATTTACAGCAGCTCAATTTACTATAGCTAAATCATGTAAACAATACAGATGCCCCTCACTTGATGAATGGATCTAAAAACTTTGGTACATATATACAATGGACTACTACTCAGCTATTAGAGAAAACGATATAATGGCATTTGCAGCCAAATGGATGGAGAGGGAAAAAATTTTGCTAAGTAAATTATCCCAATCTCAGAGACTCAAGGGCCGAATGTTTTCTCTCATTTGTAGAAACTAGAATATAAGCGGAAACAGTACATTAGATGGCCAACTGAACAATTACCTCAGCATGTATGAATTCTTACATGATCATGGGGAACTTTGCCTTGGTTCCTGGGGGATGTAGGGAGGGGAGTAGAGAGAGGAAAAGGAATAGGAAGGACATCAAGGAGATTAGAGGGAGGTAGTATGGGGGAATCTAATCTGAGGGGAACCTCTGACTTCCAGGAGAAGTCCAATTAACTTGGGGCTTAAGTAGAGTAAACATGGAACCATGGGGAACCCAAATGGGGGGAACCCATCATCTGGCACCAGTATTGGCTTGTTGTATCATTACACTTTTGTTCTTGATTGTTTGACAATGAACCCCTCCTAGTTGAAAGACCATGTTCATCAAATAAAAATAAAAACAAAGAAAAAAAGAGGATGAGGAGTAGTTTGCAGTTTAAATAAAATGGTTAGAGTAGATTTCCCTGGAAAGTGATATCCAAGCAGACTTGCAAGTGAGATAATTAACCACTGAAATGTGAGGGGAGACAAAGGGCTTTCTGGATGGAAGCATATTTCAATGTTCAAAGGCATGAGCCAAACCACCCTAGCCTTTTGTTGTGGGAAGACTTTCTAGAATGCACCACTAGAGCTGGAGAGAGGGAGAAGGCAGACATCCCAAGTCAAAGAGCTAAGAGTGGGTCAGAAACAGAGGGTATAGCAATAGTTGAAGCAAAATGGGATGATTTGCAGCCCAGTTCTGAAATTGCCCAACTGTTTTCAGAGTCCTTTTCCTTTCCTAAAGAATAAGAACACCCGGAGCATAAATTCAGGTAAGAGGTCAAGGGTCTGGTAACTGTTTCTGCTCAGTCCCACTTGTTCTACAGAAGTTGAAACATAGGAGAGGAGGAAGGATAAAAATCTGAGAAATGAACTAATGCCAATGAATGCCACTCCTTTAGTATTGTGAACATTTGGAATGCAGTTCCCCTCTTCTTTCTTGTAGTAATTGCCACCTTTTTCTTATGTTAAATTATTTTAGATAGGGGCTGGAGCAGTGGTTCAGTAGTTCCAGCACTTGCCTGGCTGGCATGCATGAGGACTGGGGTTCATATCCCAGCACCACATACAACTAGGTGTCAGAGAAACAAAGATCTTATGAAAAAAAAAATAATTGGTTCTCTCTTTCTCTTCCTCTTCCTGTCTTTCTCTTTTAAAAAATTATTTGAGATAATATGCTTACATTTCAAAATTATAATTATTGATCAATTAATTACCAATTGATGATAATTACAAAATTAATGGTTGCAAAAAATTTCAATGTTAATCATTAATATGAAAAGTCCACAAATTCCAGGATAACCCTCTCCATTGCTAATCCACCTAGGGGAGAGCAGAGCCCAAATCTTATTGTATCACTCATCTTGATAATATATTCAGGTAATTTTTGAGAGTGTTGTGTATAAGTCTCAGATAGATTGTTTTCAGACAAAGGGACTTTATTTTCAAATTACATCCTGTTCTTTAGGATGATGGCACTAATGATGAGGATATTACTATTTTACATTGTGGTAGATAATGGAGATGGGAGAGTGTATCTTTTTCCATTTAGGGAGAAGAAGAGCACTAAAACTAGCATCCTATTTCCCTGGGTCATTCCAGGAGGATTATTTTTCTGTTTCTTTGAAGAGAGAATTATTATGCTTTTCAGCTAGAAAATAAGTGCAGAGCTCTTTGTTTAAAAACAATGTTTTCTGGGGCTGGAGTGGTGGCTCAGTGGTTATGGCGCTTGCCTGGCATGCGTGAAGACCTGAGTTCAATGAAGTCTCGGAGCAATGAAAGCCACGTGAAAAACTAAAATAAATAAAACTGATTCTCTTTCTCTCTCTCTGTCCCTCTCTCTTAAAAAAAAACAAACAAACCAAAAACAATGTTTTCCCCCACTTTGATTGAAATTAACAAGCATAATGTATTAAATAAATGTAATCCATCAAGTAAGCATGATCTAGCAAGTAAATTGTTAAATGCAATGTATTGCAGTCTGTGTTTTATAGACAGAGAAACTGAGAACAAGATTTGATCTCTTTTATTGACTGGTATGAAAATAACTATAACATAGGAATTAACACTACTCATCTGAACCATGGTAAATTTCTTTTACTTTAGCATAGATAATCTCTAATAAATTGAAACTATTTTAAATATATGTTCACAAAACACAAAAACTGAAGGTGTTTATTTATCTTGGGATAATAGTATGATGGCTAATATTTTTATATTAATAGTCAATAAAATTTTAATAAAATGTTACTATGTTTCATTTCAATCCACTTTTATCCTATATTAATGGCCAAATATCTATAGCAAATATGTTACTTAAAGCACTTCTGGATATTTTCCCAAAAGAGCTAGAATCAGAATATCACAAAGAGATAGCTACATCAATGTTTATAGCAGCTCAATTTACAATAGTTAAATTATGGAATCAATCCAAATTTCCTTCACTGGATGAATGGATCCAAAAACTGTGATACTGTGATATACATATATATCTCAGCTATTATATATATATATGTATATAAGTTCTACTCAGCTATTAGAAAGAACAATGTCATGGTTTTTACAGAAAAATGGATGGAAATGGAAAAAAAAATCATGGTGAGTGAAATAAGCCTAACTCAGAGACTTAAGGGTCTAATCTTTTCACTCATTTGAATAAGCTAGAGTAAAACCAAGGTATGGTGAAAGTTAGACAAATTTATTTTCTAGGCACACCAAATTTGAAGTATCACATAATCTGGAAAAACTATAGGGGGATGGGTGGGGAAAGGAGACAAAGAACATGGAAGGAGAGGGACAAGGGGGTTATTAATTCTGTAGGGTACACTTGACTCCCCAGAAAAGCCAAATAATGCTCATGCAGGCATTTAAAACTTGAAAATTCAAAAGCTAATATACATGTAAATAGGCATTTCATATGCAATAGGGGGGCGTTACACTGGAGACAAGGAAGGGAGCCAGTGAAGGGCTGCATAAGGATCAGACTCAAGTTACTTTGTCATTATGTTTGCATGTATGAATATGTAGCAACGAATCCCTCCAATGTGTAAGAACACGCTGAACTAATAATAATAGTAAAACACTGAAACATAATATCTCTAAGCTTAATACAATAGTGCATCTATGTTAGTAAGCTCTTCATAGTTGTGACCAAAAGAAATGATAAGAACACATAAATGAGAAAAAGAATTTTTTTCTTTTTTCTTTTTTTTTTTGATTCACACTTTTAGAGGTTCAGTCTACAGTTGACCAACTCCATAGCTCTGAACCTGATGTGAGATACAGCATCATGGCAGAAATGTGTGGAAGAAGGAAGCCGCTCAGCTTATGACAACCAGGAAGCAGAGAGAGCTGTCCTCTCCAGGGACAAAATATAAAGCCCAAGTCCTTTCCCCAGTGACATACATCCTGTAGTCATACTCTACCTGATTACAGTTACCACCATGTACAGTGGTCCGTTAAAATTATTAATCTGTCAAATGTATTAATGATCAGGTTATGGCTCTCATCTAATCCTATCACCTTAGAACATTCCTGCAATGTCTCAAGCATTAAGCTTTCAATGGACATCTCATACCCACACTGTGACAGTGTGAATTAGAAAAAAGTATATTGAACTTGGACAAAAAGCTGAATTAATGTTTCAGTTTTCCTAGTTATGTGAATTATAACTCCTTTGATGTTGATTTATCTTCTAGTTAGAGGGAAAATATTTTCTATCTTAAAATTATCATTAATATCTAGAACATAGCCCTGGCATTAACTATGCCACTCTCATAGTATTTTTAAACTCTGAATTATTCAACCATATTTTTATGTGTGTCTCAATGATAAGATTTTGTTAACTTCACACTATACCTATAATACATGTACAGATACCAGCAAATTAATAAACAGGAACCAGAGGCAAAGTCTCTTGAATCTGGACAATGCTGTTCTGCGTAAGAACAAGGCATTTGTCAAACTGTCTTACAGACATCCTGTTAATCTAAATGTGTCTGGATTAAAGTACCAGCAATTTGTTTCACTGTTTCATCACTTGTGATGCTTGCAGCATTACTATTTAATCATTTTAAATGCATAATTATTATTCTTTGCTTCACACTTTCTCATAGGTCCTCTGAAGGACAGTAAAGTATTGCAATCATAATTTTTTGTTCCTATTTCTTCTCCTACTCTTTCACACTGATGAAATACACCAGGAATGCAGTATATTAAAGTCCTCAAAAGGGGAGGAGATCAATTCTGTCCATAAATATTTAGAACGAGTGCTTCTATTTTAGTAATATATGCAATTAAGCTCATTTCAAGTTGTCCTTGCATCTGCTTTGCAGATTTATGACATTTCAAGTTGTGTCTTGAAGCAATGCTGAGCACCTCAGGATTCATACATCAGTACTAGCTATTTCTTTTCTTTCGCAGTTCCAATACTAATAATGGTTTATAAAATATTGGTAAAGATTAACCTTTCAGAACAGCTCTATATTTGAGATGGGTACATTGCTAAATCATTAAATAATATTATTAAATACTGCATTACACAGACAATGCAGTAGTTTTGAAATACTGGTTTAATATACTTAAGAGAACAAAAATATTGCTCACCTCTACATTACATTAAATATTCACATATTCTTTACCTGTGATTAATCTTGATCTTCATATGTATTTGTAATGTTAGGAAAGAAACACCAAGATTTTCATCTTGAATGATGTTGATGTCATGCCAGCACTTGTTTTTATTATTTTTAATAAGCATATATGAACAAAATCCCTACTAAAATTAGCAGATAAAAAGAAACTCTGAAGTAACATCAAAATTGGGTACTTCTTAGGTCATGTGACATGTTTACCTTTCAACTTTTTTTACATTTCTTTTTTCTATATAGACTACATGTTTATACTATATTCCTTAGAATGTCATTTCAAATTATTTCTCCCAACTTATAAGAGAAATTTTATTTTAATGGTAGTTTGTGTCCTTCATAATAAATGTCATATATATTATTTGCATAAGGAAGAGGAAAATTAAAAATAATCAAATAAAACAGTTTGGTGCAAAAGAAGTTTGTTGAAAAATAAAGTACATGGATTCTGATGTAAGCTGGAAGGCTATGGCTTACTTTGTGCTTTAAACTGAGAATATCCTCAATAAATAACTCTTTCCCCAAAACTAAATGTTTCCAATCTTGTTTTTTGTTTTTCTAATAATTTGACTAACTTCAAAGGAAAGTGAGAAATTTAAAAAAGCATCTCTCATACATGTGCATTATGTAAATATAAATACCTAAGTATTGAAATGGAAAAAGGCAAAGATTTGATGTTCCCCTACTTTATAATAAATTCTTTGTCTCTGAGAATCCAAATAACAGGACCAATGGATTGTGAACTGAAACCACCAAAACTGTGAGTCAAAATAAATCTTTTTTTTTTATAAGTCAGTTGTTTCAGGTATAGGTGTTAGTCAGCAGTAGAGAGTTGACTAACACCTATAGTTATTTGATTATTGTGTTAGCATCATACTTTTTAAAAAGAAATTTGATATTTATTTGTTTTCTTAATCCTCCAAGAATGATTCCAAGAGTGGCAAATTATTGGACTCTCACACATTTACAACTTAAAAATTCAACTTGATTATAATTCTAGGTTAAAAGTTGTTTTCCATTTATCACTTTAAACTTATTACTCAGCCATGTTTAGTTTTATATATAGTGTTGTTATTGAAAATTCTAATTCCAGTTTAAAATCTCTCTCTGAGCTCCACAACCACATTCACTCTTCCCCTAAACTGCAGACCTCCACTGCTGTTCTCATTTTCTTTTTGAAAGCCCTTGATCTTCCCAGATGTTAGCACGGTTTTGAGGTTGATTCCTTAGTTCAGGTTTTTTCCTTTCTTTCGTAGCTTTTTTAAAAAGCAGACTTGATGAAGAAAATAATCTTTGTTTACTATATTGTCAGGATCCTGAAATTTTTTTGCAACTTTCCTTATACTAACTATATTGTATTTTTCTCTCCCAAAATGCCTTGAGATTTTTAAAGTGCAGTTATTGTCTTTATAGTTCTGTCCTATATTTCTCCCTTATTTCCTGACACAGGGTTATCAATGAGTACATGTCAGAATAATAAATGTGAATTTTAAATTGATCAAATTTAGTTTGTATAAGTGCTATAGGTTCAAGAGCAAATAAGCATTGATTATTCCTCCACCAGAATACATACTTATTTGCTTTTTCATTGTTTATCAGAAAAGTAGTTGTCACATAAGAAAAATGTTATACATATTTATCCCATAAATTGCAGAATCCTAAAATACAGATCAATATTTTTCAAAACAATTACTTAATCATTAAATGGCTGTAAATGTGAACTAGGAGAGACGCTAGAGAATTGAATGACAAGAGAAGTCAGGAGGCAATGCCTACAGGTAAAACAAAACCAAAGTTAAAAGTATGGGAACTCTACAGCTGATTAAAAAAAAAGATATAAAGACAAAAGAAATATTGCATTCGTGTTAAAACAGCACCACAAAATAACTTCTTCTTACCAACATGAGGTCTTTTACAGCCCCCTTTATTGTTGAAACAAAGAGAAACTCAGCATATTTTTAACCTAGTGTTTCCATTCATAAAATTCTGTCACCAGGTGGAACAAGGAAGGCATGTTGGATTTATGAAACTTAGTTTATTTCATCTGATACACTGGTATAATAAAGGGAAATCTGTTGATATTGAGAAAGAGAATAAAATATATTGGAAACACATTAGAAAAAGTAGTTTTCTAAGCCACTAAATTCAGAGGAAAGTTTGAAATAAGCTATATTAAATCTCAAGATCCAAAAAGTGAGATCAAGCTAGAATAGAATTGAAATGTAACCAAACAGTACAACCAAATGAAAATTTTACAGATTCCTGAATGTCCAAAAATTTCCATTTAATAATGACAAAATGAAAAATAACACCAAATGCCATCTCTTGCGTAGTCAACAGAATCAAACATGTCCTGAAATGTTTAAAAACTGTCCCCTTTTGGGGAAAATTTCTCCATGTTACGAACTTCTGGATAATGTCCCTGAAAGACACAAGAAACTAGAAGTCTTGATGTAACCACCTAGAATTTTATTTAAAGCTCATTATTTTGTAATTCCACATCTCCTTATTTTTCTATACAATTACTAAATATAAGTTTAGAAATCTACATTGTGCCAAGAGATATCCTATGTGCTGGGAATACAGTGGCAAAAAAAAACAGAACCCTTATCTATTTAACAGAGTTTAAATCCTGACAGAGAAAAAAGATAACACATAAAAGTGCATTCAAAGGTCTATACTATGAATTAAAAGAGGCTTCTGGTGTTATGGAGCATGTTTGGGGGATAGACATAAATAGATCAAAAGGCCTTACACGTTGAAATTGTATTTAAACTGAGACGTAAGAATCAAGGAGACAACCATGGTAATAACTGTGTCCCTTCTAAAAAGTATAGGATATGCACCTCGAGATAGAAGTGGTTGGGGACGAGGTAGATGAAGCTAATGTTGATAAAAATGAACAAGAAGAAAGAAGTCTGAGACAGATGAAACAAGGCAGGTAAGCAAGAACTTAACTCAATCTCTTCTTTTCCATCATACAACAAAGAAAGCAAGATAGACAGCATAATGGTGCATTTCAAATCCTTTTTGGAAGTGGAGTACCTCACAAGGTCACCTTATGACAATTAAAGATGTGTTACCACATCAAGGGAATCCAATAATCAAGCCTCCAATGTCAGTATTTTTTAATTTCCTCATTTTTCATACATTTATTAAACACAAATTTATCAATCTTCTATGTCTCTGGAAATATTCTAGGTGCTGGGAATGCAGTGGCAAAAATAAAGACTCATTCCTTGCTCATACAGACCTTAAATCTCAGCAGAGGTGAGATGAGGTGATGCTGCCACCCTAAGCTTGGCAAGCACTCCCGGAACAAAGATTGGCATGAAGAGAAAGAGTCCTCAATCATCTGACACGGAGATGGCTCTGATGAGCAGCCTGCCTAAATCACTTCCGCTTAGGACTGAGGCACTTATTCCTCCACTTTCCTGGCATTTGCAGGATGACTGCTCCCAGCTGTCGTTAGGACTGTCTAAAATCACAGGTGATGCTTAATCAAAGATTACTTCCTCCCCACTGATGCTAACCATGCTTAATTTATATTTTCTAAATGAAAGTTAAAAAGACATAATCAAATTCATGCATCAATTTTGGACAACACTTAAAGGTCATCCCAATTCTGGAGACCTCAGTGGACCTCTTAGATCTATGAAGACCTTCCCTGTCATGCACTGGGGATCAATTTCTGCCTGTCAGTGCTGCCTCCTGCATTCCCACTTAGGCACTGGGGCTGAAAGCAATCTCCTATAACTGCCTGCATGCAGTTTATTAGCTTCTTTTCTTTGAAAAAGAGTGTAAGACACCCATGTAATTCACTAACAATGAATTAATGATATTTTATGTTAATAAAAATATTGATAAGTTTGTCTTCGGAGAGTGTAGCCTTCAGAAAATTCAATGTCCCAGGCCTCAGAAATTCTGACAAGAGAAAATGCAAACCCCACAATAATCCATGAAAATAATTTCCTAGTGACAATCATATTACTTTTAATGTTTTTATTAGTTCCTTATAATTATACTTAGTAATGGGGATCATTTTGACATGATCATGTGTGTATTGAATATAGTTTGCTCTGTTTCAGTCCTCAATAGTTCCTCAATCCCTCCTTTTCTCCCTCCCCTTACTTCTTTTCCTCTACTCTACTTGTCTTCTTCCTGTTTCTTTATTATTTTTTAAACTGTGTTATTGATATACACAAAGGCAGAATTCAATGTGGTATATTCATAAATGTGCGTAGAATAATTTGGTCCATTTCATTTTGTAGCTCCTCCCTTTCCTACCATTCTTCCAACCCCTCTCAATCCCCTTCTATTCCATTGATTTAGCTTCTATTTTCTTGGGATTCTACCCCTCAATACTTCCCTGCCCCCCACCCTTATTTTGCTCTAGCTTCCACACACATAAGAGAAAATATTCTACCATTGAATTTCTGATTCTGGGTGGTTCTATCCATTTACCAGCAAATGTCATTCATTTTTTAGCCTGAGTAAACTTTTATTCTCTAAATATACTGTGGTCTGATTCCACAAATCAATAATTTTGAATTGTACTGATGTAAACATTGATATTTCTGTATCACTATAGTAAGCTGATTTTAGTTCATCTGAAAAAATACCAAAGAGTAGGATAGCTGGGTCAAATGGTGTCTAGTCTTTTGAGGAATCTCTATACTGATTTTCAGTATATTAGTTGTGCATTTCCACCAAGAACTTATGAGAACCTGTTTTTCCACACATCCTTGCCAGCATTTATTATTATTTGAATACTTGATGATCACCATTCCAATGGAGTGAGATGAAATCCCAGTGTAGTTGTTTGCATTTCCCTACTTGCTAGAGATATTAAACAATGAAAATTGAATTGTGATGGAACATGCAAGTTTTACTTAGTTTTGAAATATTATTTAAAGTAGATTTTAAAGACACATTGCAGGCAAAAGCAACTAAATTTAATATTGCAAGTATTAGGTCATGAGCATTTAAGATCTTTTTATTACAATTTCACAAATCAAACTAGTTACATCCTAGGGATTTTCAGTGTCTAGTCAATGAGAAGAGTTTTTGTGTAATTTTAATATATTCATTATATGTAAAAACCATAGTGAGGCAGATTTACATTACTTATTCTTTATTCTGGGTAAAATTTGGAATTTGCAAGAATCTGTCAATTTGTTATAAGACATTATTTCAATTCTTTATCGAGAATGCTTGATATATCTAACTGAAAGTCAAAAGAGGTTTAAAATGCAAGATTCAATTTGGAAAACCTTAATAGTTTCTGATGAAAAAGGATTATACCAATCTATAGAAAACACCACCCTTCTGCAGCTCCAATTATAGTTGGAATTTTACTAAGGGAGTCTGTAAATATTCCTATGGGGTAAAACTGTGACAGTATAAACACCATTATTGTACATAGGCTATTTGGATTTTAATCCCTTGAGAAGATTTTGGTTGTATGTATGTGTGTTGCAGAAGTGGAAATACAGAAAGAAAAAGTTAAATGAAACAGTTGTCATCCAAACAGGAAAGGATAAGCCAGTAAAATACAGAGGTGCTCCACTCCTGCTCCCCCACCTCTACACACGCATACACACACACACACACACCACCTCACTATCTCTCTGCCTCCCTCTCTCTTCAATCTCAAGGGTAGCAGATGTTGTTGGGTTCTGCCCGGATACTCCAGTTTGAGGATGTACACACACAAACACTCAAAGATGACACCCTTCCTAAAATTGTGATCAATCTCACCCAGGTACCCTCTCTGGTGGCATACCACATACAATGATTAGTCCTTGCTGAGATGTCGAGTAAGCCTTCCCTTCCTTCCATTCACAACATCACTTTGCAGGATGTTTCTAGTTTCTGAGCACATAGAGGATTACCTGAGGTTTCCGTCTCAACTGCATTAGTAGTTTGATCCTCCTTATGCTCTGTTCTTTTTTCTCTCTCCTTTCCTGGAGGTGTTCCTAACACTAGACCACATTATATTCCTGTGTTTATATCTCCATCTCTTAAGAGTCTGTTTGGGAAAATTGGACCTACAACAATCCAAGTGACAATTTCCCACTGAGTTCATCAGCATAGCCATTCTGAGTCTTGCTCTTTCTTTTGGGGTTATAGCATTTCTTAGTCCTCATACACTTCTGCCATACTGAAAGTTTATTGAAATGTATACAGTTTACAATAAGAATGATCTTTTGTTTCAGGGAAAGAATAATCAGATATTTAAAATATTTTTATGATTATCCTTTCCTGATATTTATTCTTGTTACATATTATCACATCCTCATTTCACCTCATACTATTTATATTTTGGTGTAAGCTAGGATGGGGAAATCTTGACTTCATCAATTTCAGTGATTGTGTGAAAAATTAAAGATCAATCTGTAATACTATAAATGATAAATGAGTTTCATTTATATAGCTGCATCCAGTGGTGAAGTGCTGCATGATGACATTGATTCTCACTCTCTGAAAAGAGAAATTCACATCATTTTCTCTTCTGGATGGAATATTTTCAAGATTTCTAAGCCTTGTATTCAGGCCTTCTCCCTGGATTTCATCAGCTTCTTGTTCTGTACTTATCACTTGTTGAAGTGTATGTTTTGAGTTAGTTACAGCTGTTTATTGGAAATTGACTACCAAGTTTCAAGTACAGTCTCAATATAATTTTATCTCTGCATCTGGCTTCTTTGCTCCCCCAAATTTGTCAAAGGTATTTGAATTCCAGCTCCAGATTCTATATCCATGATGTTTTCCTGCAGGTAACCCTGGTGTTAGTAGAGTTTTAGACTCATAAAGAGTCCCCATGGTACTGATTCATTTCATAATTTATTCTTTTATTTTTACTCATTAATCAATTCATTTGTCTTAAGACAGATTCTTGAGAAATAGGACATGGCATGACAATTTGTTGTTCAAATGATTTCTTGTGGAAATGCTCTCAGGAAAAAAAGAAGTAAATGAATAAGGATAAGGTAGAGAGAAATGTGAACATGGAAGTGACCACATCCAGTGACTTGGTTCATTCCATCCATGAAGGATGCCCTGTGGCACACAGTTCACTATAGTGGTAGTTCTGCAGCAACATGAGGGTCAGCCTCCTATATCTCACCCTAGAAAATCATTGTTCAAGGTTGTGATTTGAAGGGGAAGGAAATAAAGACAATTCTCACATGAGGGTGTAGCAATGGATTCTTACTGCTTTGAGGTCAACTTGCTAGGCAGTGAAGAATGGAAGCACTCTGGTATGCTTAGTAAAGGGGGCTAAGGCGGGCAATAACAATATTACTATGTCATCAAAGTCTGCCTATCCATTGTCCATCCACCATTCATTCATCCATTGAAAGCATTAACTGATGATGTATTTTTCAGGTTTATGGGTATAAAATAGTTGCCCTTGATCTGAAAGTGCATATAATATAATAGAAGAGAGAGATTAAAGGCAATTAAATTCAACAAAACAAATTCTGTTATATAAGTTTGATTTGTGATTTCTATCAACCTAAGAGAGACTTCTAATTCTTCCTGGATAGTGTTATGAAAATATTCCTAAAAGAGTTTTTTGGGTCTTCTAGGTATAGGATCATATCATCAGCAAATAGTGATAGTTTAACTTTCTCTTTTCCTATTTGTATCCCTTTTATTTCCTTATCTTGTCTGATTGCTGTGGCCAGGGTTTCAAGGATTATGTTGAATAAGAGAGTAGACAGCCTTATCTTGTTCCCAAGTTTAGTGGGAATGCTTCAGTTTTTTCTCCATTTAGTGTAGTGTTGGCTTTGGGTTTGTCATAAATGGTCCTTATAAAATTAAGGTAAGTTCCTTTGATCCCTATCTTCTCCAGAGTTTTGAGCATAAATGGGAGTTGGATTTCATCAAAGGCCTTTTATGGTTCAGAAAACTTCTAGAGCTTATATATGAATTTAGCAAAGTGGTAGGATACAAGATCAATACCCATAAATCACTAGTTTTTCTATACTCCAACACTAATTCAGCTGAAGAAGAAATCAGGAAATCTGTCCCATTCACCATAACCTCAAAAAGAATAAAATACTTGGGAACTAATCTAACAATGGACATGAAGGACCTCTAAAATGAAATCCACTGAATGTTAAAAAAAGAAATTTAAGAAGACCTGAAAAGATGGAATGACATTCCATGTTCTTGGTTAGGAATAATTAACATAACTAAAATGGCCATTCTGCCAAAAGCTCTGTACAGATTAAATGCAATCCCTATCAAGATACCAATGTCATTCTTCACAGATACAGAAAAATCAATTTTCAAATTCATTTGGAACAATAAGAAACCCAGAATAGTCAAAACACTACTAAGAAAAAAAAGGAAGAAAGATACAACAATAACAACAAAATGAAGAAATGAAGCAGGGTCATAATGCCTGACTCCAAATTATACCATAGGGCTGTAGTAACAAAAAGTAGTGGGGTGTTGGTATCAAAACAAGCATGAAGACCAATGGAATAGAGTAGAAGACACTGAGACAAATCCACAAATTTTTAACCATCTGACATTTGACAAAGGGGGCAGAAATATAGCTTGGAGGAAAGATAGCTCATTCAACAAATGGTGCTGGACAAACAAGACAGCCATATGAAAAGAATTTAAATTAGATCCTTGTCTCTCAGCCTGCACAAAAATCAAGCCAAATGGATCAAAAAATTAGAAATTAAACCAGCAACCATATAATTTTTAGAAGAAAAATAGGATCAACACTCCACCACATTGGTGTAGGCACCAACTTCCTTAACAATACTCCCATAGCAAGAATTAAAGCCAAGAATAAATGAATGGGATGCCATTAAACTGAAAAGCTTCTGCACAGCTAAGGAATTAGTTAAAAGTGTCAAGAGAGAACCTACAGAATGGGAGAGAATCATGGCCTGCTGCCTCTCTGACAGGGGGCTAATATCCAGAACATACAAAGAACTCAAAAAACTTAACACCAAAAACATAACCAATCCAATTAAATGGCCTGTGGAACTAACCAAAAACTTCTCAACAGATGGAGTTCAAGAAGCCAATAAATAAAAGAAAATGTTCTACATCACAACAATCAGAGAAATGCAAGTCAAAACTACCTCACTCCAGTCAGAATAACAAAGATCAAGATATGAAAAATAACATATGGTGGAGGGGTTGTGGGGAGAAAGAAGCGCTAACACACTGTTGGTAGGAATGCAAAATGATTCAGCCACTCTGGAAAGAAGTATGGGAAGGACTCAAAAATTTAGGTGTGGAACCACCATATGACCCAGCTATCCCACTCCTGAGTATTTTCCCAGATGAGCTAAAATCAGCACATTACAGTGTCACAGCTACTCAATTTATAGCTCAATTTATAATAGCTAAATTATGGCATCAACCCAGATGCCCTTCACTGGGTGAATGAATCCAAAAATTGTGATATATGGAGTTCTTCTCAGCTATCAGAAAGAATGATATAATGACTTTTGCAGGTAAAAGGATGGAGATTGAAGAAATCATGCTGAGTGAAATAAGCCAAACAGAGAGACTTAAGAGTTAAATGTTTTCTCCCATGTATGGCAGCTGGAGTATAACCTAGGATAAGATGAAAGTTAGTCAAGGTTAATTAATAGGCCTACCAACTTTGAAATAACACATAAACCTGCAGGAACTATAGCTATAAAGTGGGGGAGAGAGAGGGAGAAGGAGAAAGGGAGGGAACAGAGGGAGGAAAAGGGAGGATATCAATTCTGTAGGGTGCACTTAACTCTCATAAGAAGCCAAATTATACTCAGGTAGATATATAAATTTAAAAATTAAAAAAATTATTATATATATATTAATTTATATCTGTAACATGAGGGGATAACAGAGGAGATAAGAGATAAGGGAATGCATGAAGGGGGAAGATCCTGGACAAGATCAGGTTTAAGTTACTTTGTCATTATGTATGTATTTATGAATGTGTAATGATGAATTCCTTCAGTATGTAAAGCTATGTGGAA
>PVKS010026797.1:0-28231 GCA_004027875.1 Aplodontia rufa
GCTGTTCCTCCCGTGCTCCAGCAGGAAAAAGAGGATCTAATTCCTGGATGACTGAATCAGAGAGAATTCAGATGGAGGGAATAGTGGTCAGTGGAGAACAGTGCTAAGTTGTGTGGAGGGTAAAGGTTAAGGTCTAAGTGTTTCCTGCTGGATGGGTCCTGGGACCTCCTATGTCCCCATTCTGTCCAGTCAGGAAATTAGTGATTCCTCCCTGGAGACATAGACCTCTCCAATGGGAAGGATCCACAGATTGTGATGTGGAATAGCTAGTCCCTGCTTGATAGTCCTACCGTGAAGCCATGAGTCATCAAGCCCTGCGCCTGGATACAAGTTGTAGTGCCTTTTCCACATGGACAGGCAGCCTAAGGTTAGCAGGAATAGAACACATCTTGGACCAGATAACTTCAGAGAGCAGGGGTGGAATGAGACCAGTATGTTGTCCAAGGGAACACAGTGGAAATAAGTCATAGGATGGGAACAGAAGAAATTATGCCAGGCAATTGAAGAAATTATGTAGAAAGTAGAAACAAAATACAAAAATATGTAAAATGGAGAAATGATCAGAAAATCAGAGGATCAAACCAGGAGGGACAACATCTGACATTCAACTAAAGCAAAGGCTCTAAATCTTTTGTGTACAATAGATCTCTCTGGCAATCTGGTAAAATCTTCAGACCTCCTTCCCAGAATAAAGTGTATTTTTTTTAAGTTAAAATAAAACCTTTTAAAAATTATAGATTTTATTTATTTTTTTATATTATGTTTTTCTTTTTTCAGTGCATTATGTTTACACAGAATTGTTGGTTCATTTTGACAAAATAATACATGCCTGGAATTTAATTTACTCCATTTCAGTCCCCAGAAGTCCCTCCCTTTTCCTTCCTTCCTCCCTCTTGCTCCTTCCTCTACTGGCCTTCTTTTCACTTATTTATTTCTTTATTAATTTTTGATTGGTGATTTATAGATATACATAAAGATGGAATTCACTGTGGTATATTTATACATATGGATAAGTGTAGTTAGGGGCTGGAGCTGTGCTCAGCAGTTACAGTGCTTGCCTGGCATGCACAAGGATGTGGGTTTGAACCCCAGCACCATGTATGCAACAAGGGGTCAGAGCAATGAAAGCTACATGAAAAATGAAATAGCATTAATTCTCTCTCTCTCTCACTGACCCTCTCTCTTAAAAAAAAGTGTAATTTGGTCAAATTCATTCCATATTTCCTCCCCTTTCCTGTCCCTCCTCTCTCCTTGTTGAAATCCTTCTACTCCAATGATCTTCCTGATAACTTTATGATATCCAGTATCACTTCCTCTTTCCCCCTTATTTTGCTCTAGCTTCCACATAAGAGAGAAAATATTTGACCCCTGAATTTCTGAGTCTGATTTATTTCACTTAGCACGAGACTCTTCAGTTCCATCCATTTACTGGCAAATGCCATAATAATTTCATTCTTCTTTATGGCTGAATAAAACTGTACTCAATATTTATGCCATATTTTCTTAATCCATTCATCTATTGAGACTTTTTTTTTTCAGGGATGAAGACCAAATTCAGGGCCTTGTAGTGTGCTATGCAAATGCCCTGCCACTGAGCTAGATCTCCAATTCCTAAGACTTTATTTTAGGTTTTAGAAAACTGAGGGTATGGAAGCTGGGCAGGATGAAAACAGAATAATGCTTAAAAGTACATGAAATGCATGAGAGCACAAAGGAAGCCAAAGTCGTTGAAATACAGTTGTTAAAATATAGAAAATAGTGAAATAGTAATGTATGTGCTTTTTAATGAGCATATTAAATGACAAGATCTAGAGGCAAAGCTACTATAATTTTGAAGTAGCAATTAGCATAAACTATATTAAAAGATATTTTCATTAGTGTAATGTGAAGAACGTATCTGAGATTTCTGTAGGTGACTGGGAGACTATGGTTTTAATCATGTATTTGTTGAACTTTGAAAATTATGTATCCATATCAACTTTATAAAAGGTGACAGTTAATTCTAAAAAATAATAGAAAAAATTTATCTTTATTCAGGTAGAAGAGGCTAATGAAAACTAGGGTGTCCCTAGTGAGATTGATAAAAGATCTTCAAGAGCAAAGATAACTGAACAACTTCAAAACAGCAAGTTAAGTTTGTGTGGCACATTCCGGTTTGTAATGTACTCTTTCATACACTCCTGTCTGTGATTTTCACAACTTTTAGTAGAAGGCAGCACAGATATTACCAGCATATTTAGTTTATAAATGAGATCTCCTTATGGAGATCTCTCCTTATGGAGACTGAGCCAAGAGTCTAAAGCAGGTCCTTGGATTCCTAATCAAGTGGGGCTTGACAGACAGGGAGGGGCGGAGCGTCCCATGCATCACAACAAGGTTCAGAGTCCTATGGACACAAGGCAGATTGTCATGAGAAGTAGAATTTCCATTTGAGGTTCAACTCTTAGGCCAAAGGTACAGGTTCAAAGGAACCACTGGACCGAGTTCATTTTAGATAGAGCAGCTCAAGGAGACAAAAGCCCAGAAAGCTTCAGAAGGCTTCTCTTTTGCTTCCTGGAAAAATGTTCTTGGTCTTGATATGATCATTCCTGACTAAAGTTATTTCCAAGTCCTCTCCTTCATCCCTTCTAAGAGCTTTTTCCCAGGGTCCTCGCCTTCACTAGTGTAATGATCTGCCAATGTTCTTGTTTCATGGCTCCATATGGACCTGGTGGAGCTGTCAATCATGGTGCCTGGCCTCCTTCACTTAGTTGGGTCAAGAGTGCTACTACATCCCTGGATGTAGCAACTGGGGTGATGTGCACTATCCAAGCTTCACTGGGTGCCATCTATGGACTCTTCTGATTGGATGCGGGAAGCTAGCTTTTCTTAGTTTTAAAACGTTAAGGGTTTGTCTGGAGTTGCTAGGAGCTATTTCCCCTGATATGTGGACAGATCTTCTCTGATGTAAAAGAGAATGCTATTAAAATAGAGACTCTGTGAAAATGAGATGGAGAGAGAGAAAAAGAGAAGGCAGGGGGAGGAAGATGTGTGGTGTGAGATGAGCATACCTGGGATTCAGACATGGATAGGAAAGGGGAAGAGGGCAGATCTTTACTTTAGTGGGTTTTACTTCCTATAGTGGGATTTTGGTTCCTGGAATTCTTCCTTCCATTCTTTCAGCCTTTTTAGTATCCTTCATACCCAAGAAAGCCACAATTCCCTTCTTGGTTAAACTAACCTGAGTGAGTCTCTGTCACTTGCAACCTAAAGAGTCCTGACTGCCAAGCAGGGACTTGCAGTCATTGTTGGATGACAGCATTTGCTTAAGGAACCCCTTCTCCTTATGGAGATCTCTGCTACTTCAGAGCACACTGCACCCTCTGGTACCCTCCCAGCTTCCCAGAACCCTTCCTGGGATCTCTCAGAAACACTCTCCACAGATCTTTCTGACTCCAAAATGTCATTTATTCAGTATATATTTATGGAGCACAAATGTGGTGGAAATACGGCAACCCGTAGAGTGGAAATAAAAAGACAGTGAATTTATTTTCTTTCTTTTCTTTTCTTTTTTTAGAGAGAGGGAGAGAAAGAGAATCAATTTTATTTAGTTTTTTTTTTTAAAGAAGGGCAGTGAGAGAGAGACAATCAATTTTTTTTAAATTGAGTTTTTCACATGGCTTTCGTTGCTCTGACACTTAGTTGTGTACGTGGGTGCTGGGGTTTGAACCCGTGAACTTGTGCATGCCAGGCAAGCACCGTAACTGCCAGGCCACTGCTTTAGCCCCAGGTTTATTTAGTTTTTCATGTGGCTTTTGTTGCTCTGACACTTTGTTGTATATGTGATGCTGGGGATTGAACCAGAGTCCTCGTGCACACTGGGCAAGTGTCATAACCACTGAGCCACCAATCCAGCCCCAAGATTGTGAATCTTAAAGTAAATGAAAAGTTAGGGGAAGTCAGAGAAGGAGTGGCTGTTAGGGGTGAGGTCTGGATAGGCTCTGTGATGTTGTGGAAGGGTTGGGATGTGGGATTCTGACAATGGAGTGGAAGGAAAGCCAGTGAGCTTGGTGGTGGGCATTGCTGCTCTTGGAGAGAGAGGCCTAGTCATGGAGGAAAGTCATATTTGTGAAGTGGTATGGGGAAGCTCAAATGAGCCTTTCCTTTCCGCTGCCATCCAGGCAGGCCATCTGGTAGTCCACTCAGCTTGAGTGCTAACGCCTGGAGGACTGCTTTGCCCATTTGTGTCTTCATGCTATGAGGACCTTTCTATCCTCAAATTGAGGGTCTGGCTTCAGGAATGGTTTCAAGACCAGGGAGACAGGTGGGACTGTTAAGTGGGTAATCTGGGCAACTTGCCCCTGCTACTGTGCACAGGATTCAATTTGTGGTGCTTCTTCCACACCAAGGCTGGTGCTGCCTCTGTGGTTGTACTTGCCCAGATTTGGGCACAGGCTGAGGAGCACTGCTTGCAGAAGGAGGTGCTTGGCTATGTGTCTGTCTTCTGGGAACCTGTGTGCTACCTGCTGCAGGAACCTACCTGTACCCTATTCCTTTCTCCCACTTGGTTTTTTTTTTTTAGGTGGATGGAAGCTTGCGTTCAGTTCCCTGGTACCACTTCTTGGTGTCAATTCAGTAGGCTGATATGGGTCAGCTTCCTATGAGACCAGCAAGAGAATTATATTTTTAGGTGGCTCTGGAGATGAAAGATTCAATTGGTACATTGTGTGTATCCCCAGAAAGCTTTCCTCTGTAGAAAAATTTGATGTGGGTAGGTCACTTTACCAACATTGCTTGAAACTAAAGCATCCTGAGCAAAGAGGAAACAGATTTGAGGTGCTTTCTTTTCCTGCTTTTTCTCCTGTTCTCCTGTTTTTTTGTTTTTTTTTGGGGGGGGCACTGGGGATTAAACCCAGGGTCACTTTACTATTGAGCTGTATCCCTGGTCCTTTTTATTTTTTATTTTGAGACAGGGTCTTGCTAAGTTGCTGAGACTGGTCTTGAACTTGCTATTCTCCTATTTCATCCTTCTGGATCGCTGGGATTACAGGTATGCACCACCATAGCCCAATTCTCCTTCTTTAAACCTCTGCTACTTCTATAGTTTCGATGAAATAGCCAAAGCAGTTTAAAAATAATCTAAATTACCTAACTCTTCCTTCAATTCAGTCTAAATATGCAAATATGAGCTTGTGAAATATCTTCTGTTCTGTCTTGATTTTTATGTCTTTGAAATTGGTCACTGTACATTCTTGCCTGAAACGATTAGATACTTAACAGGTGTTAAAGTGACCCTGAGACCCAGAGGAAAACCCACCTCCTTCAGAAAGCCTTCTGGTCATGCCAGACTTCCTTCACCTCTTTTTGACAGTCAAGAACAAAGATGGTACTGATAAATACAATCAACTGATGGCTCTGTGATATGTCATTAGAATCCTCTCAAAGTCCCCACAATGCAGTAGTAATAATAGTGGTGATAATGATGGCAATGATAAAGTCAGAGGCTATTTTACTGTGAAACTAAGAAAGCTTTAGTTCCAGAATTACTCACATGCACGGTCCCTGTTCAAGGGCCTGGAAGGGGCCTCAACAATGCATTTATGTTATTACAAGTTTTGTAAACTTTGAAAAAGAAAAATCTTCTCACTGCTATCAGAAGGCTGCTGTCTCTTTTCATGCCAACTTCCTATTTCTCATCATCCTCCTGTGTTAAGTGGCTTTGTAGTGACTCCAGGCATCTCTAGAACATACCTCATGGGAAGCTAATTTGGGGATGTGTTAGTCTGAATTCATTGTGTATACTTAATCACTTTGCAGACTAGTTAAGATGCAGCATCTAGGGATATTCCAACTGTCCTCAGAGCCAAGTCACCCAAAATACCAGTGACAAAATTATTAGTGTGCATTGTTCTTTCAAAGTGAATTTAAGATTAGTCACCTCATGAGAAAATCCAAAAAGCCCTGAAATCTTAACTTAAATGTAGAGGAGACTCCATTGAGCTTCTGCCAGATTGACAACAGTCCTAAAAATGGACACCTTGTTATAAACAGCAAGCTGTAAAGCTGAAAGAAAATTTTTAACTATCAAAAATAAAAAAAAACCAATTTGATCAACTGTGGTAGAAAAAACATTAATTATCCATTCTCTTGACAGAAAATATGACAAGATTATTGTTATATGAAGGGGTGATTGAAAAGTGTAAAAAATATAGAAGAAACTATTGTCAGGCAGATAATGAATTGAAGTACTATATTCTAGATTTTTCTCAAGTATGATGTTCACCAGCTTTTAAAATTTTTGTATTGTGCTGTTATCTCTTTTCTCATTGTTTTTCTTAAGGTGGGAGCCTATAATGTGCAGCCTGGACCCAAGCCTGAAGGAAACTCAGGGAAGTCAGAGGAGATGGGATTTTTCTCTCTCATCTTTAGTGAAATGTATGAAAAAAATCAACAGATATTCTTGGTTTCTTAAATGTGTCTTATCCCATATCAACTATGAGAAGGTGAGTATTGAGACCTCCTAGTCATTAGGTATCAATTGCTGTTAAAATAGAAAAGCTATTTTAAATGTCAGTAGCTCTGGAAAACATTTCTTAGGAGGCATAGGAGGGATTATATGCTGTCTGGTTCACTTTTCCACAAGTTGCTGGCCTTTTGGAATCCAGGTTAGGTGCTGGCCTAAACTTGTCCCATGCCTGCAAGGAGCAGAGTTAATACCTTTCCTTGGGTAGCTTCAGGGTTTCAGTGGGAGAAAAATACCCCCAGTCATGGGTCATTACCTGGGAAAGCATTTTGGATGCTTTGGGAAGGAAGCAACCCCATGTTCTCATGAATTTGTTTACTAATGTAAATAGAAATGGCCTTACTGACATAGAAGTTGCTCCACAGAGAGCATAAATTTAAAGGAAACAAGTAGAACTATTTATTCAAAGATGTTCCTCTCTGTTGCTAGTTATTGCAGAGCCCTATATTCTAAGCTTTCTTCTCTTAAAATACCAACGTCTGTAAGAGGAGTCCAGCCTGGCTATTAGATGAACAGTTCTTCCTAAGCTTTGCCAAGGCATCCTCCATAGCTAAATTGCCTTTCCCCCCAAATTCAGAGAAAAGATGAAATTGACAGAAATGTTAGCATCCTGCTCCTAGCTTTCTCTTATGGGTTTAGTGGCAACAGATGATCAAACATTAAAGAAGAAAATAAGAACTGAGAACTTTTACCTTTTACCCCATCGCCATCTCTTTGTGACCATCTAATGAACTGGAATCATAGTTGGTTCTCCAGCAAATATGGGAAAAGGGTTTCTCATCAGTCTTATCTCCCCCCAACTCTTAAGTCCATGTTACCAGGTATTAAATGGTCATTTTCATATCTGTATGACTGGAGGCATGGATGACCATATAGAATCAGGCTGAATCCTTGGAATTGAAAGTACACATCAAATAAAAATTTCCGATTTCAAATTGCAGACCCCCATAGCTAATAACTGACTGAGTTTCTTAGGTGATAGGCATATGATAGAACAATGCCAGGTGTGTGCAGAAATCCTTTCCTCTTTACAATAGATGGCAAAACTGGTTAAGAGTGTGGACATTTAATTTAATAGTGTTTGATTTAAGAAAATATTCTCCTGTGACTCAGTGTTCTCATCCATGAAATGGTTGTAGCAATGCTCTGCTAGTCGACTGCTGGTTTCCTCTCAGGTCCATCTCTGCACTTCCTCTATTCCCCTGTGTTCCATAAGTGAACTTATTTCCAAGGACTCTTTATCCCCTGGTCTCTATGCAGGTACAGCCAATAGCAGGCCTTGACAGAAGATGTGAGGACAGCTGTGGTGTGCTGGTAGTCTTCTTCACAGCTCCAGTGCTCACCTGGTATCCCTCCCTCCATGGTAAGCTCCATGGTCAGCTCCTACTTGCAGTCTTATCATAGTTCTAGGTCTTGCCATTTGGTCCCAGTTTTTGGGCACTAGAAATGATCGCCTAGTGGCTTTCCAGCCTCAGGGTTGGTAGCAACTCCTCTTTTTAGCTACTCTCTGAGCTACCTCACAGCTCCTTGTTTGGTTTCTTGGCTCTTTGATCAGATGCAAAACTAGTTTCTGTGTTTGATTCCTTTGAAAAACCTAGAGTGCTTTCTGTTTTCCTGGATGGATTCTGATTGTTGTAGATATCAAACCCACAGGGCTACTGGGAGGAGTGAGTTAAGGTATGTAATTGTTTAGTAAATTGTCTTAGACCACACCGAGTACTCATAAATAGTAGTTATCAACATTGACCTTCTCAGCAGTGATTCTGAGGAAATCATTATGCACAGATTAGTATTATTTTTATTCTTTTAACCTTCATGGTTAAAATATGACATCACTTCAAGAGAAATCTGAAATGGACACATCTGCCAGGAAAGCCTCCTGAGTGTTTCTAGCTCATGTGTAGTCTTCAGTTTCCATAGAAACCAAGCAAAGAAAATTTGCTAAAGGAAGCCTAGAAAATAAGTAGATTCAGGTCTGCATGATTATGTCCCAAACCCTTCATCGCCCAAGGAGACTGTTGTTACTATCATCTTATTGTCTCTTTAATGCCCTTTTTCTTATAAGATTCAATAGACCTGCATTTTTTTTCTATGTCGAGGATGACACAAAGTATAGACCTCTTTGCCACAGTGTATTCCCTCTCATAGCCCCCATAGCAGTGCTTCCAAGGCTACTGTCATTGTGTTTATCTGCCAAATTGCTGGATAAACCCAACTCTTGCCATTCGGTGATTATTCAGAGGTTGTTTGTTGTCTTCTGTTAAGCTACAGGAGCACATAACCAAATATAGTAGGTTAAGCAGCAGAGAGGAACCAACTGAAATCCCAATTAGCATCCTGAGATGTGAATGAGAACTCAGCTGGAATGGAAATATTAAATTTCCCCACATGGGAGCAGGTTGTTTGATTACAACCCAACTCCTCGGAATCCCTATTTAGCCATCAGAACTGGTAGTAGTAATGAGTGAGGTAGCTCTGAGTCAGACCTGCCAGAATTTGAATCAATAGCCAGGCAATATTGCTTCAAATTCCAAGCAATTTTAAATCTTTTTTCTTTAAAATGTATCTCGAATGGGAAAAATTGAGATGATGGAAGGGAAACGCAAGCATCTAGAATACAAAGGTGAACTTTACTACTTTTCTGTACAAAAGAAAGCTTCCAGATGTACCCTAGAGGTGTCCTCAGGCACTGAGGCTGTGCCACCCCTAGCACCATCAGTAAAACCCACTGCACAACATCCTCCCTTGAATGCTGCTATGGTTATACAAGCATATACTTAACTCAGCTGGTCAGGGCATGGAGAAAATAAAATCAAAATATGGAAGAAAAGGAATTGAGGGTGGTTTAGTCAGCTGTTTTGCCACTGTCACCAAAAGACCTGACAAAGAGGAAAAGTTTATTTGGGGCTCGTGGTTTCAGAGGTCTCAGTCCACACATAGCCAACTCCGTTGCTCTGGACCCAAGGTAAGGCAGAATATCATGTCGGATAGGTGTAAACGAGGAAAGTAGCTCAGAACATGACACCAGGAAGCAGAGAGAGACTGCCCTTACCTGGTACAAAATAATACCCTAAAGGCATATCCCCAATGTCCCACCCCCTCCAGCCACACACTATCCACCTATAGTTACCATTCACTTAATCCCTATTGCTGGGTTAAAGCACTGATTAGGTGAAGGCTCTCATGACCCAATCATTTCACCTCTAAACTTTCTTGCATTGTTTCGCACATGAGCTTTGGAGGACACCTTTTATCTAAACCATAACCAAAGGCTGTGACTAGATTGTAGCTTGGAAGACAAAATGGCAGGATAGATGGGGCTCTAGGCTTGGTGTCAGATATCCCAGGGTCATCTTGGCTCTGCCACTTTGAAGCTGTGTGACTCTTAGCAAGTAAATCATTTCATTCATTCATTTTTGTTTTCCCAAGTTTCTTGGGAAAGAGAGTGCATGGCTGAGCACAAATATTGGCAAAGCCAGAAAAGTCTGCTTGTGAGTAAGCACTTGATGCATACTCAAACACTCAACATCAGTCAATCAGCATTTATTAATTACTTACTCTGAAAAAGGTATTGCTGAATAATGACATTGTGAAAGCAACCTGGGTAACCTTTTCCATATAGGCCCGCTGTGGAAGTGGGTGAGAGAATATTAATGTTTCCCTAAGGGCAGCAAAGACAACTCCAGTTCAGAACGCTCAATCAATGCCTCCCACAATGGCCTCTCCAGCCCCTGCTTGGTAGGACCTCTCCGGTTGCTCTTCTTATGAGTGACTCTTTTACCCATGACTTCTGTGACTGCAAATGAGTGTCATATCTAGTTGGAGTTCTTAAAAGCATCCAGCATTTTCTCCATGCCTGTTTCCCACTAGGAGCCTAAAAGTCAAATGCTTTCTCATAGTACTTTTGTTTTTTACAGAAAGGCAACTCTTCACCTCAAGGTTGAGTTAAAGAATATAGATCTGCACAGAGAGTGTAGGGGTAAAGGGTTTCCTCAGGCTGGCCTTGGTTGCTATGGCATCCAGATGAACACTTAAAGAATATAGATCTGCACAGAGAGTGTAGGGGTACAGGGTTTCCTCAGGCTGGCCTTGGTTGCTATGGCATCCAGATGACCACTTAAATAACTCCAGGAAGTCATCCCAAAGGGGACAAGGTAAATCGCAAATGTGCTATCATTTATGTTCCTCCATTGCAAAGTTCTTTAAAATTGCCAGTGAGCTAATCCTCCCAATAGACCTGATGAGGCAGATCAATACTATTATCCCCTTTAGTGCACAATGTTATTATCCACTCAAGGGCTCATTATCTTATCAGCCAATTACTCCATCTTCAAAGTCTCTTCAGTGTCCTTTCATAGCATTTTGTGACTGTGAGTCTATGTTACCTATGAAATACCAAAATTGCTCTTGCATGAGAGACCAGAGTTCGGGTAGGTGGTACAAGGAACACTGTGGGTCTGAATATTATCAGCATTCAAAGTTACTCAAAGGATTCCAAGCAGGAGGCACTTGGCAGCAGTCCAGAGATCAGGCAGACTGCCTGCCCACTCACTGGGTGACCTCAGAGAAGTCATTGATTCTGTTTATGCCTCTCTTGAGTGAGGAACCAACCTAACTTCTGTCTCTTCTCCTCTTTTCTCTTACAGAATTGTTAGGATAAAATAAACCCATAGCTGTGGTTGTCTTTTGGAAGAAAATACCGGATTAAAAAAAAAAAACCAAGAGGTGATAATAATGGTATGTATCAAAGCAATGTTATAAACCAATTTTGTTCTTTGTAAATATGAAGATCCCAGGGGCTGGAGTGGTGGCTCCGTGGTTACAGCACTTGCCCAGCATGCATAAGTATGCGGGTTTAAACCCCAGCACCATGTACACAACTAAGTGTGAAAGCAGTGACAGCCATATGAGAAACTAAATAAAAATTGATTCTCTCTCTGTCTGTCTGTCTCTCTCTCTGTCCCTCTTTCTTTAAAAAAAAGAAAAAAAGACCCCAGAGTGCAAAAAAAAAAAAAAATTGGGCTCAAAGACATGTCTAGCTGAATGGCTTCAATAAGATGAAAGTCTACTAATGGGGCCTGTGAAGAAATTAAGACTTGCTTTAAGTCACCCAGTGAGATGATTGGCAAAGCCTAGAAGGCAAAATTAGAAGTCTGTTGTAGGATGACCAAATCATCCCAGTTTTCCTAGGGCCTTCCCAGGAAACCAGATGGCTAATCAGCCCTCTCTGAGACAGAAGTCTTTGGATTAAGCAGATTCAGGTGAAATGAGGTTAGCATTCTCAGGACCAGTTTACCTAAGGGTGGGACAGAACGTTCTTGGCCAACATCTTGAGGATAGGGCCTGCATATTGGAATCCTTTATCGTCACCAGGACACTGTTCCCATCATCAAGACCATTCTGGAATCTTCTCCTTCTCAGACCATGAATGAGCTTCATGGGCCCTGTGAGGAAGCTTATTATAGCATTTGGGGTATAGGAAATTCACCTATGACAAGAATCTATTTTCTTCAGGTTGTCTCTGCTTTCAAATACTTACCTCACATTCTTAGCCCTACCCAGTAGCCTTTTCACATCCACAATGGCTCTGAAAATCCACATGGGCCACATACACATAATTATATCATCATGTTCTCTCAGTAGCGAAGTTCTGGTGAATTATCAGAAGGAAAGCAAATATTTAGAATCTTAACCCCATTATCAATTTGAGCATGGTGTGCAATTATTGATATCCTCCATGTTTATTCTAGAGGTTTCCATGTGTATATGCCTTAGTACAAAGTCATGTGACCATTTGAGGGTAGTACCTTGACCTCTTCAATATTCTTTAAAAAAAAAAAGAGAGAGAGAGGGACAGTGTGAGAGAGTGAGAAGGAGAGAATCAATTTTATTTAGTTCCTCATGCGACCCCCATTGCTCCGACATTTTGTTGTATACATGGTGCTGGGGCTCGAACACACTTCCTTGCGCATGCCAGGCAAGCGCCATAACCACCGAGCCACTGCTCCAGCCCCCTCTTCAATATTCTTAAGTGAGAATTTTAGATTCAATACTTGTATTGATATGGCATATGAAGTTCAATGTGGCTCTTTCTGTATGAAGCTAAACAAGCTCCTCTTCTTTCTAATGTGTGCAAGGAACATGGATTTGGCTAGGTAAAGGTGATGTTCTGGTATGAAATGTGTAAGGGATAAGGGTAAAGGGGTCTCCTTGCACCCCGGGGCCTTGGCATTTCTAGTCCTCCTCAAGCCTCATCCTGGAAGTGAGCTAGGATCTATATTAAAGTCCACAGGCAACAATGTTCAAACCCTCCTGAGGCTGACTGGGTAACTGGGCAGTGCAAGATGAAGGGCTCAAAGGACAAGGTGGAGGAACTATTGCCCAGGCAACATTGATTGTGCCAATGAGGTTGGGGGAAAGAAGTGAGTTTGACTAGTAATTCCAAATGTCAAGTGATAACATGTGGTCAGCAAGATAGCAAAAGCTCTGTGTTTCCAGGAGAGTTCTTTGTTTTAGTCAGTGACCAAAAGATCTGACAAGAGCAGGGTTTGATAGTAAACATTTTAGGCTTTGTGAGCCATATGGTCTCTGTTCAACTCTGCAGATGGGTGTGAAATACAGATAATATTTAAATGAATGAGCATGGCTATGTTCCAATAAAACTTTATTTATAGACAGTGAAATTTGAATTTCATATAATTTTTATAAGTCATGAAATATTATTTCTCTTTTGCTTGTTTTTCAACCATTTTAAAATGTAAAAAACATCCATAGCTTACAGGCTATGCAAAAATCGATGGTAATGAGTCAAATTTGACCTGTGGTCCACAGTGTGCTGACCAGTGAGTTAGAGAGTAGAGAGAAAGAGGCATTCCTTGTATACTATCTAGGTTTGTAGATAAGAGTTGCTATGCTGGAGGAGGTGGGGAGCTTGGTAGAACCTGGACAGGGAAGCTTGGCAGAGGTCCAGGCTCATAAACATCCCAGTGTAGGGAATTAATAAAAGTGAGGGGAGGTGCAGTGCGGGAGACTTCCTGGAATCCTGTAATGACCTGTTCCCAGGGAAGCTGCTTGGATAACTTTTAGGATCTGAATAATATGAGATGTTTTCCCAAACCTTCTGTTAGTGGAGGAATATTCAAAGGTAAAATGATTGGATTATGAGAGATGTAACCAAATCAGCCCATCCTACTCTGAATGGACTGGGTAGTAACTATAGACAGGTGGGATGTGACTAGAGGGTTGTGAACTTTGGGGGCATGCCCTGGAAGGATGTATCTTCTCTCTGGCCCCTTCCACTTTCCTCTCCCTTTCTCTCTGCTTCCTGACTCCTTTATGGACTGAGCAACGTTCCTTCAGTGGTCCCTTCCCCTATGATATTCTGAGCCCAGAGCAATGGAGTTGGCCATCTATGAACTGAGACCTCAGAAACCATGAGTCCCAAATAAACTTTTTTTTCCTTTATTATTATTTTTTGGTACATGGGATTGAACTCTGGGATGTTTTTACCACTGAGTTATATCCCCAGCCATCCCACTTTTTAAACATTGAGACAGGGTCTCATTATTGGCTTAGGTCTTTGCTAAATTGTTAAGTATGGCCTCAAACCTGTAATCTTCTTGCCTTATGATCCTGATTTGCTGGGATTACAGGCATGTGCCACTGTACCTGTCCTCTAAGTTGTTCTATTGGAATGTTTTGGTCAGTGACAAAAAAGCTAACTAAAATAGCAGCAGAGGTATAAACTTCCACAGAACTGTGGGTGAAGGCACTGAAACATCTATTGCCATGGTCCAAAACCATTGCTCACTTTAGGAACTGTTTTTTTTCTCCAGCGTCCACCATAAAGTCTGGCACACAGTAGATGTTCAAACATTCTGTATTAAATGAATGACTGAAGCTTTACAAAGTCTGCTAGTAGGATCAATAGGAGACATAGCTTCAAGAGGTGGAGAAGAAGACAAAGGCCAAGAAGAGGTTGCTGCTGATGGTCAGTACTTTTTCCTTAACCAGGGCTGTGACTCATAAGTCAGGGTTCTGTGGTTCTAAATTCCAGCCAGGTTAGGCACTTCTTCATCTGTTATGTTCACAACTATGATTTCTTCTTCTAACCTGGGTTTCCCTGGGACAATCCAGGGTTTTACCTGGACATGATTATTTGATTTTCTTAAAGTGCCTTGGTTTGGTTCATCAATGATGTGGACACCCTATTTTTCTGTGACTTGTCTATTTATGTCCTTTGTTATTTTCTATTGTATTTCTTATCTATTTATTTGTAGGATTCCTATTATCTTGTAGATACCAGTCTTTTCTTTAGGTGATGAAAGATCTTCCATTTCACCCCCTATCAACTTTTTGAATTTTTTAGTTCAACATAATTTCATAAAAGTTGTCAGATCCATTGCACTTGGATATGCCTTATGATTTTTGGATCTTATTTCAGAAGTCCATTTCTACTTCAATGTGACAAAGATACTCCCTACACTTTTTCCCATTATTTTAATAACTTTACTTTTAACATTTAGGTCCTTAACATATTTGGGATTTCTTTTATGTATGGTCTGAGGCAGGGGACTGATTTTTCATGGAGTCATGGAGTTGGTTACCACAACAACCCTTAGTCAATGTCACATCTTTTTCTCCCTGCTTTGTGATGCATCCTTATTTTATATCATTTTTAGAGCTTTCTATTCTGTTCCATTGATCTCTTTCTCTGCTTCTGTGTCACCACTATTACCCTTTCTAAAATTATTTGACTTGTAGTATATCTTAATGCCATAGAATAGATTCCTCCCCTTTGCTCTCAAAATTTATTTTTCTGTTTATGCATCTTTATTATTTCATAAAAATGTTATAGTCAAATTATCCAATCCTTTGAAAAATTCTGATGAAACTTTTACTAGAATCACATTGAATTTATACATTAATTTAGTGAGACTGACTTTTTAACACTAAGTTGTCCTACCTAACAACATGGCATATTTCTTTACTTTTTCATAACTTCTTTGATGATTTTTAATTGTCTAATTTTTTGGATACATAAAAATTCTATGTATTGCATGTATTCTTTACAGATACTTACAGTTTTCCTTCTGTATTGCTTGATATCTTGTTTTTTACTTAATTTTCAATTTGGTTATTGCTGGTATGAACTATTTTTCCCACAGTGGAAGCAGTAAGGCAGTCTGTCACACTCATGCTATCTTTTTAGTGACCAATGGCCTATCTTTACAATGTAAGTGATGGAGTTCAGAGTGTGGTGTTAGCAAAACTAAATAAAACTGTCTGATTATATGGGATCCTCAATGGTAGATATTTAATGAAAGTTTCTCACAAACTGAACTGTCTGGCTCTGGAGGTCCGGTATAAATCCATTAGAATATAGGGATCCAGAGCTAGAATGGCCCCATGTGTTATCTAGTCCACTTACTGAATGCATTTGTCTTCTCTGAGGCATATTAGGTTGGTCACCAGGTGTGTGGATGCCTCAGAGACAGGATATCCACCACTTTGTGGAGCAGCCCAGTCCACATCTGCATAGCTCTCTTGGTACTTTTCCCATCTCCTGGAGCAGGAGTGTTCTCTAATGTGTGTTTAATATGCCTCATGGTATATCATGTGAGCATCCACATAATCTTTATCATTTATATTGTAATGATGCTCAGGTATATGTTGCATCTACAGGGCTGTGTGTTTGGGAAGCATCTATCTTAGTGGGCTATATTTCTTTCTTTTCATTCTCAGGGTCTAGCAGTGCCTGGTACCTCCTGGAATCCAAAAGCTATTGAATAAAGGAACCTACAGAGAACACCTCTTTTATACCTTTTCTGATTCTCTTGGTGACCTAATCTCTGAGACCTCAGCCCCACTGTGTCTTCCCTTCTATGAGAGAACACTCATAGCTAGATAGCACTATGAGGGGCCACTATAGCCATTGACTCAGTTTGGGTCTATGTGGTTTCATTTCCTGTCCCACTGATCACTTATCCAAGAAGTGCCCCTCTCCTTGGTGCCATGTAGTGTGGCTAACCAGTTATGCAACTAGAGTTTTTGGCTAACCCTGATGCTTCCAAGGGGTGTGGGACCTGATATACCAAAATAACTGCCAAGGGGCCAGGTAATGCAACTTGGAAATGCAGTGGAATTAATTCTCCTTCTGCTCAAATTTTTTATCAGTGGAAAACAGGTGATAGAAGGGAAAATATCCTTTCCTTGCCTTCTTTCACAGATTGTTCCTAGGCACAGTTTTTCCATTATCTCTGTTTAAGAACATCCTGTGTGACCAAGCAAGAACACTGAACAAGAGACTGGCTGTGTCTCTTTATGGTTGTGACGTACCTTAACATGTGACATCACATGATGTACATTAACCACTCATTCAGTCTATTAACACATCACAGAGCATTTATTTCTGTTTCCCCTCGTTCTCATTGTCCTGGGATCACAGTGCTTAAATAGAGTCTCTTGTCATGTATTCTATTCTCTAGGGAACTTGAGCTAAGACAAGGACCTACAGAAAACAAACGAAAATAACAAAACCCTCACCCTTCAAATTCGTAGTGGTCCTTTGTGAACCTGACCCTAGCCATTGTTGTATCTCTGCTTATAAAGCTGTGTTTTTTTCTTCCGTACTCCTCTCTGCTCTTTCCAAGTATCTGTCTGTGCAATCTTGAACACTGTTCTCTAAATTGGCCCTGTTTGTTAATATCCCTCTCAAATGTAGTACTGAAAATGGAATGCCACACACAATATAAAGTTTTGCTTTTAAAAGAAGTGTAACCTGAAATCCTTTTTTTCTTTTGGTTTAGGAAAAAAAATAAATATAAGTGCACTGAAATGAGACTAAATTGAATAAGATATGTTGAGAAGAAATTTGCTGATAATCATTATGATTGGGATTTAAGGAAGTGGGATACAAGGAAATGTCATCATAGGTTTCTTGGAAACTTTTATAAAGTGCTTGTATGTAGTGCTATTTATAAAACAATTCCATCCAGATCTTATTTGACCCTAACAACCACTAGGTCATGTAAATTATCATTATCTCCATTTTATACATAAAATGGTTCCGTGATATCCAATGATTTCAATATTTCATTTCTAATAAGTGGCCTGATTAGGATTTTTTTCTTTCTTTCTTTCTTTTTTTTAAGAAAGAGGGGGCAGTGAAGAGAGAGAAAGAGAGAAGCAGTCCCTACTTAGTTTTTCATGTGATCTTAAGTCCTTCAACACTTCATTCCGTATGTGGTGCCCTCAAATTTGCGGACTTGCACATGCCAGGCAACTGCTAAGCCACCGCTTCAGCCTTCTGATTAGGATTTGAACCTATCTCCAAACCTCCTGCTCTCTCTGTGGTGCCAAATTTATCCCAATATGTTTTCCCAAAACCTTTATAAAAGTGCAAAAACTGTTACAGGGAATGAACCTATTAATTCTAGGTCTTCCTCCCTCATTGGCAAACTGAAGAGTAGTTGATGAATTAAACTCCTGGACTCAGAAGCACCAAGGCAGCTTGACTGACAGGGCACTTCCAGGTAGGAGGATGGCACCTAATTGTTTCCCCAGGGTGCTGCATTCTGGCTACCAAGTCTAATTCCCAACAGTCTCCACATAGGTGAGAGCTGGTAACATTTGATGCCATGTTACAGGCAGAGTAACTGGAACAAAAGACAATAATTAGTCCAGTTATCTTCATTCTGCTTATTCTGTGTACCTAACCAGAGAAGCTGAGATCTGTGTAACTGAGAAACCCAAGATATTGAAGAGGCCAAGCTTACCACAGAATAGTGAAAGAAGAAAAGAATCAGTGTCATACATATAGCTGAGACTGTAAGTGTTACAGAGACTATAATACCTGTATGGGACGCTGCCAAGATAGGAGTAAAAGCATTGAGTTATGCCTTCTGATCTCAGCAGTTGTTCTATCACGATTCTTGCTGTGTGGCCATACATGAGCTCCCATTTATCTTAGACTTTTGTAGCAAAGAATCATCCTGCCTCCAATTGAAGATGAGATAAACAGTCATGTCTTGTAACCCGGGGAAGAAATGTTAGAAATCGATAGCCCAATGCAGCCCAATCAATATCACCAGGCAACGTCCACTGGTGGGTTTTCATCCAGCTATTTCTCACAGTCAGAGCTCTCTGAGTGGAGAAGCAGTTAAGACATCTTCTGTCTCTTCTTCCTTCCACTGCAAATGCCACTTCTTCTCCTGAGTGAATCACAGACAGTCCCGGACTTACAGTGGCTTGGATTACCAGTTTGTGCTTGATGGTGGTGCAAAAGCAATACACGTTGGGTGTTTTCCTGGGCTAGTGATAAGTTCTACAGTACTCTCCTGTGATGCTAGGCAGCTGCACTGCAGAGCAACTCCCAGTCGGCCGTGAGATCCAGGGAGCGAACAATCGATTCTCTGTTCTGTCCCGCACTGTTAGGCTCTGATGCTTAGTAGGTTAGCTGTTTGCACTTTCCACTTAGGGCATTTTCAATTTACCAGGGATTGTGGAGGCATAATAAAACTGCTGTGGTAAATGGAGGGGTGTCTGCGGAATCATAATCCAAACTAGTTTCTCTATCCATGCTTCTCCTGACCCCCTCCACTCCTTACACTGTTGGTAAAACTACCTTTTTTAAACATACACTGTGAGAATAAAAAGTGTAATGGTCCATTTTCAGAATTTAGTATCCAGCCTTAATTGGATCCAATTGTAGCCATTTTAATTATAGCCCTTCCCTTTGCCTGATCCAATTTTAAAATCAGCCAATCGCGTAGAGTGTACCCTGGGCTTCTCCAATCCAGGCGAAAGGCAGCGCTCCCTAGGGATATAAACAGGCGGCCTGCCTCCCAGGTTCTGTAGCACTCGCTCTTAGCGGAAGTAAGCATTGCCTTGCTCACCCTCTTCCGAGCTTGTGTTTGATTTCTTACCATACATCTTAGTGTGGAAGATTGCATTCATGTCACCTTAGACTTTGCAGCCCTACCAAAAAAGCAGAGGGGAAGATTTCCCACCTATTATTTATAAATTTGACCACATGGCTTGTTTTACATGTGGTAAAAGTGATGAGGTGATAGTTTACAGCCTTGGCCTTAAGAACCCTGGAACATTTTCTTTTCCTTACATGTTTCTGCCATTGCCAGGAGAGGCACATGTTTAGCTCAATTGTCATTTCCACTGTGAAAAAATTCTCTACCATATGAGATGCCCCATTTTCACCACATCTACAACAATCAGCCCCTTCTTTGTTGATGCTTCTGCCGCTTGGTTTCTATATTTGGTATAGTTCCCTCTAATGCCGTATTCGAGTTTACTGTGGCAGACTGGCTAGTTATCCACCTAAATCTGTGTTCTTCCTCTTTTCAAGACACAGACCTTGACTTTGTTCAGTGTGGCAGCATTTCCAGCTAGCCCACAATCTCTTCCTCAATTTTCCAGGGCTCTGTTGCATGCAGAAGAATGCAATCTTTTTTTTTTCTTCTTTTTTTTTCAGAGCCGAGGATGGAACTCTGGGCCTTGCATGCTAGGCAAGCACTCTGGCAATGAGCTAAATCCCCAACCCCAGAAGAATGCAATCTTGATGGATGTAGTTGTTTTCATTTCTGCCTCATCCAAAAAGGTGCAACGACCTCTATGAGGGTCAGGAAATAAGTCTTAACCATTTTGGGGTCTTTAGCACCCATCAAATGGATGGGAACAGAGCTGGTCCTGATACAGGCTTGCTGAATTGAGATAAAATATTCATATGACCTGTGAGCTAAAAAGATTTGGGGGTTCTCAGTCTGGGTTTCATCCTTAAGAAAAAAATTTTTATTGGTGCATTACAATTATACATAATAGTGGGAGGGATTATTTCTTTCATCCTTTTAGCAGAAATCCGAGAATATCTACCTACCTCTGCCCCCAGATTCACTTTGTTTTTTCCTCATGGGCCTTCACATACCCCAGAGAGAACTGAAAGAGGCAAACATTGCTAACATGAGTCAGAACCCTTAAGGAATATATATATGGGAGAAAATGAATCAATTTAATTTTTCATTTTTTTGGCTTGTTTGTTTCTCTCACACTTAGTTGTGTATGTGGCTGGGGTTTGTTTGAACTTGGGTCCTTGTGCATGTCAGACAAGCACTCTAACCACTGAGCAACCACTCCAGCCCCAAGGACAATATTTTACCATCTATTGAAACTGAAAGCGAAGGCTGACAAACTTCCCCACTTGTCAATGGGTTGATACATCATTACTACTGGTGTGGGGCCAAGATGGTTAAAAAATACTTTTATTTCCCCTACCCCTGTTGGCTGCTGAGAGGTGTTCTGAAATGAACCTTGTAAACTTGAGGGATGTGTCAAAGTAAGAGAGCAGGATGCAACCCCTGGGGAGGGACCAATGGAGAGAGAAGGGGTGGTCTCTGGGTGACCCTGGAGCTGTGTTCTCAGCTTCCTCCTCCTCTTCCTCCTCCTCCTTCTTCTTTTATTATTATTTTGACTTAGTCTTGCATTTTGAAGGGAATTGTTGTTACATATTCATGCATACATAGATATTGACATAGTGAGATAGTAAGTTAATGTTTGAAGTAAGTAATGGATTCCCTGAACTCATGTCTCCTCCATAATCACATCATACTATAGTTTGAAATGAACGTATACATGTCTAATAATTGTTGACATTTCCAAGTTTCTCTGCCTGCCTGTGTATAGCTAGGCTTCTAATGGGAGTTGAATATTCCCAATTGTATTGATAACCCCCATTATCCCTCCCTCCCCTCCCTGCCTTTCTTCCTTCTTCCCCCCACTTTCATATGTATGGTTCCCCCAGCTTATATGGAATTTAAACTACAGTGAGTTTATTACTTAAAATCAGCTGACTATCATCCTGTTATAGGTTTTATACAAGCTTCCATATATGAGAGAAAACATTTGGCCCTTAAGTCTCTAAGTTTGGGATATTTCGCTCAACATAATTTTTTCCATGTCCATCCATTTGGCTGCAAATGCCATGATGTTGTTATCTCTAATAGTGGAGTAGAACTCTATTGTGTATATATACCATAATTTATGAATCCATTCATCCAGTGAGGGGCATCTGGGTTGGTTCCATAGTTTAGTTATTGTAAATTGAGCTGCTATAAACATTGATGTAGCTGTGTCTCTGTAGTACGCTAATTCTAGCTCTTTTGGGAAAATACCCAGGAGTGGGATAGCTAAGCCATAAGGTAGTTCCATCCTTAGTTTTTTGAGTAGTCTCTACACTGCTTGCTAGAGTGGCTGTACAAGTTTGCAGTCCCACCAGTAGTGTATTAGTGTTCCTTTCTCCTTAGAACCCCTCCAGCATCTGTTATTGTTCACATTCTTCATTTTTGTCACTCTGACTGGAGTGAGGTGGAATGTCAGTGAAGTTTTAATTTGCATTTCTCTGATTGCTAGTGATGCAGAACATTTTCTGGACTTCCTCTGTTGAGAAGTTTCTGTTTAATTCCCTAGTCCATTTATTGGTTGGATTATTTGTACTTTTGGTGTTTGTTTTTTGTTTTTTGAGTTCTTTGTATATTCTGGATATTAGCCCTCTGTCTGAGATGTAGCAGGCAATGATTTTCTCCCATTCTGTAGGTTCTCTCTTGATACTCTTGACTAAATCTTTAGCTGTGCAGAAGCTTTTCAGCATAATGGCATCCCATTTATTGATTCTGGACTTAATTCTTGAGCTGTGGGAGCCTTGTTGAGGAAAAAGTGCCTACACTGATGTCATGGAGTGTTGATCCTATTTTTTTCTTTTAGCAATTGTATAGTTGCTGGTTTGATTCCTAACTCCTTGATCCATTTCAATTTGATTTTTGTGCAGGGTGAGAGAAAATGGGATCTAGTTTCAGTTGTCTGCATGTGGCTGTCCAGTTCATCCAGCATCATTTGTTAAACAGACTGTCTTTCCTCCACATTATATTTTTGCCCATTTTGTCAAATATCAGATGGTTAAAGACTTGTGGATTTGTCTCCTTATCTTCTTTTCTGTTCCATTGGTCTTCATGTTTGTTTTGATACCAATACCATGCTGTTTTTGTTACTATAGCCCTATAATATAATTTCAGGTAGGTATTGTGATACCTCCTGCTTCCTCTTTCTTGTTTAGTAATGTTTTGGCTATTCTGAGTTTTCTGTTATTCCAAATGAATTTTGGAATTGCTTTTTCTATATCCAAAAGAATGTCATTGGAATCTTGATGGGGATTGGATTGAATCTGTACAGGACTTTTGGCAGAATAGCCATTTTAATTATATTGATTTTGCCTAACCACACATGGAATGCTTTTCCATCTTCTCAGATCTTCAATTTCTTTTTTAATGTTTAATAGTTTTCATTGTAGAAGTCCTTTATATGTTTTTTTAGATTAATGCCAAAGTATTTGATTCTTTTTGAGGTTATTGTGAATGGGACAGATTTCTGGATTTGTTCTTCAGCAGAACTGCTGCTAGAATGTAGGAAAGTTATTGATTTGTGAGTGTTGATCTTGTAACCTGCTACTTTGCTAAATTTGTTTATAAGTTCTAGTAGTCTTCTGATAGAACTTTTTGGGTCTGCTATATATAGGATCATGTCATCAACAATTAGAGATGGCTCGTCAGCTGCCTTCTTAATTCTAAGGGGAAAAGACATCTTTACAAGTTGCAGTTCCTGAATATCTCTTGTTCCCCAACATTACTAATTTTTTAATTTTCTTCTGATGCTTTCTTTCAAATATGGTCATATTTTTCTGCTGTTATGAAAAATAAAACAGATATTACCCCTTGTCTTTCTGACCCATCATTCTTTCTAGTGGTCATTCCTGCTTATATTTTTCCCCTTCTCCCTTACTGGGCCTCCAGTTCTTACCCTTCCATTCTCCCTCAACTTGGTGAAACCTGGCTTTCATTGCTGTACTGTAACTGCTCTGGGTAAGGTTTCCAGAGGGTTCTCTCCTGCCAAGCATCCTGCATTTTCTTAGTCTCCATCCTCCTCAGCTCTCCCCAATAACACTTACCTGTTTGAAAGAGTAAATGGTCCCCTCAGGGACATCTCTCCCCATGAGACTGACTGTGGCTCACACAATAGAGAGCACTCTATATTCAGTTTTATCTACACACATATTTCCTTTTCTAACACATGGAGTCTCAAAGAGGCAGAGACCAAATGTGGGGAAGCTGGTCTCACTACAAATGGAAGAACACAGTACATATATGAGCTCATAAATGATACTTGATTCCAGCCTCATGGATTATTTTTATCCTTATCATTGATCAATGAAATGCACTCACTTCTCTCCTCCTGATTAAATTCTATCCATGTTTAAGTTTATCCTAAGTCTGTCTCCTCACGTCAACTTTCCTTGCCATCGTTGATTTCTTTTCCTGCAGACTATTGGTATCCATTGAGGACTAAGGTTGGCTAAATAATAGCCTCCCAAAATATCTATGTCCTAATCTTTCAAACCTACAAATGTTACTTATATGGCAAAAATGACTTTGAAAATGTGTTAAAGTCAAGAATCTTGAGATGGTGATATTATCCTGAATTATTTGAATGGATGCTAAATGTCGTCACAAAATTTCCTTAGAAGTAGCAGAGAGATATTTGACTCCAAAGAGAAAGCAATGTGACTAGGGAAAGAGGTTGGAGTGAGGCTACCATAAGCCCAGGAAGTGTGGTGGCCACCATAAGCTGGAGAGGCAAAGAACATATGTTCCCCTGAAGCTCACAGAAGGAACCTGTCCTGCTAATTCCTTGGCTTTAGGGAAACATTTTGGACTTCTGTCATCCAGAACTGTAAGAATGAATGTGTGTTGTTTTAAGCCATCAAATTTGTGATAATTTGTTATAGCAGCCTTAGGAACCTAATCCAAGGACTCTACATACCTTCTGGAATGTGGCTTAAATACTGCCTTGAATTATCTTATGATTGACTCAGATATATCTTGTCTGCAACAAGATTGAAATTAGCAAGAGGGCATGTCCTCCACCTGTAATTTCTAGCCCATATCTGGGTGCAAAAGATTTGTTGGGTTGAATGTAGTTAAATCTTTTTGGTGGGTCTGCCAGGTTCTGCTGCATTTTTTTTCTTTTTTAAAGAGAGAGGGACAGTGAAAGACAGAGAAGGAAAGATAGAATCAATTTTTATTTAGTTTTCATGTGGCCTCTTTTGCTCCGACACCTTGTAGTGCGCTTGGTGCTGGAGTTTGAACTCATATCCTCATGCATGCCGGGCAAGTGTCGTAACCATTGCCTTCTAAATAGCACAAAGTTGATGGATTTGACTGAATTATTTGTCATGGTAGTAACTTTTTGAGAAGACGCCAATATCGATAAGGACTTCTTGCATCTAGATACTAAGTTCCTCTTGATAGTAAGGTTCTTTGATTCTAAGAGACTGCAGTGTTTTGAGTATTGAGAACTTGTTTCCACATTACAGTGGTGAAACCTCCATAAACTCACAGATATTCTCAGACCTGAAAATTAATGCCCTAGAACCAATATGCCATTGCTTCAAGATGGAGATTTGTTATAACACTCCTTCAGACATGAAAAGTATTTTAGTTTTCAAAGTGTTTCACAGCCTCTGAGACTGCATGGAGGGAATTACAGTTGCCTTTCAGTATCTGTGGAGATCTGAGTCTAGGACCTCCTCAAACACCAAAATCTGTGTGAATGTTTATGTATGTTGCACAGAATGACATAGATTTACATATAACCTATGCACTTCCTCCCATAAACTTAATTTTTATTTTTGAATATTTTTTGTTTTTAATTGATACATAGAAATTATACATATTTATAGGGTACATCATGATGCTTTGACAAATGTGTACAGTGTGTATTGACAAGGTTGAGTAACTGTCTATAACCTCCCACATATGTCATTTTTGTGTTGGGATCATTCAGAATCTCTCTACTTGTTATTTTTAAATATTTAATTAACTGTTGTCAATCATGGTTATCCTGTTGTGCTGCAGAACATTAGAAGTTATTCCTCCTATCTAACTGTACCCCCATACCCACTAACCATCCTCTGCCCATCTTTGCCTCTCCCAGATTCCCAGACTCTGATAACCCCACTATTCTATTCTCCATGTATTTGAGATGAATTTTTTAGCCTCAACATAAAAATGAGAACGTGTGGTATTTGTCTTTCTGTGCCTGACTTATTTCACTTAATGTAATGTCCTATAGTTCAATCTCTGTTGCTGCAAATGACAGAATTTTATTCTTTTTGTGGCTGAATATTATTCCATTACATATATAGACCTCGTTTTCTTTCCTTATTCATCTGGCATTGATTCCATGTCTTGGCTGTTTTTAACAGTACTGGAATAAAAAGGTACAGGTTTCTTCAACATACCAATTTAAATTATTTGGTTACATACTCAGTAGTGAGATTGCAGGATCATATTGTAGTTCTATTTCTAGTTTTTTGAGGCACCTCCATACTGTTCTCCAAAGTGACTGTACCAATTTACATTCCCACCAGTGGTATATGATAATTTCCCTTTTCCCATACTTTTATCAGCTTTTTAAACTTCTTATTTTTTTTTATAATTGCCATTCTAACTGCCTCCTGTATACCTTTCTTTTTATTAAAAGAAGGACAGTGTGAGAGAGAGAGAGAGAGAAAGAATCAGTTTTTTAAATTTTAGTTTTTCACATGGTCTTTGTTGCTCTGACACTTAGTTGTGTATGTGAGTGCTGGGGTTTGAACTTGTGTACTCGCGCATGCTAGGCAAGCACCATAACCACCGAGCCACTGCTCCAGCCCCCTCCTGTATAGTTCTAATCATTCATAGATTTCTTAAAATACCCAACAGAATATACATGCTATGTAGATTACTGTTATACTGTATTATTTAGGAAAAGTTTATATATGTTCAGTACAGACTTAGTTTTTAAAAATATTTTTGATGCTTGGTTGGTTGGATCTATGGATGAGAAACTCACAGATATCTACTACATAGTTGAGAGGTCAACTGTATTTTCCTACTGAACTCCACTGAAGTCAAGCAATCTGCCCAAGGTCACCCAGCCAAGGTTCTATAGCACCAAAGGCACCAAATAACCCTTGTATTCTGAAAGCAATCCTGTCAAGGGACAGGGGAGCCACAGTGAACAGAATGTGAGCATCTTCCATGTCCTGAGTATCTCAGTGGTCTTGGGAAGCAAGCTGAACATTTTGTCCTGCCTTAGGGGAGTTTAACTAGAAAAGAATACTGAAGTTCTAGGATACCAACCTTGCCTCTTGGTAGGCAGGTATAGAACAATGCAGATAGAAGAATTTTTTTCCCTTTAGGGCAAAATTTCTTTTTTTAATATATTTTTTATTTATTAGATGGATATAGAGATACAATTGAGGGGGAAACATTATCAAACATTCAAGAGCCAATGTATATATACTTAGTTATCCAGGGCTAATGCCATATCATGGATGTCCAGCTTGGGTTCCACCTGCTGCTGTTTCTCCAGAAGAACTCCAAAGTTAAATGGACATCTCATGTAGGACAGAGATCTCCTTCTGAGATGAATCCCCCATATTCCCACCCTCCAGTCTCCTAGGATTTTTTCCTACCCCCTCTCCCCCCAACTCCCTCTCTATGCCTTCATGTGTCCTAGGAAGTCGTCTACCTGTTGTGTTGAGAATCATACAATTTGAAGTTATTATTAGCTTAGCCATCTAACATTCTGCTTCCCGATGTATTCTAGCTCCCACAGATGAGAGATACCATTCAGCCCTTGAGTCTCTGAGATTTGAATACTTCACTTAGCATAATTCCTTCCATCTCCATCCATTTCATCTCAAAAGCCATAATATCATCTTCTCTAATGGCCGAGTAGTATTCCATTGAGTATATATACACCAAAATTGTTGTATCCACTCGTTGAGTGAGGGGGATCTGGGTTGGTTCCATAATCTAGCTATAGTAAATTGAGCTGCTATAAACATTGATGAAGCCACATCACTATGATATGCTGATTCTAACTCTTTTAGGAAAATACCCAGGAGTGGGATAGCTGGGTCATAAGGTGGTTCCATCCTTAATTTTTTGAGGATTCTTCACACTGCTTTCCAGAGTGGCTGAACCAGTTTGCAGTCCAACCAGCAGTGTGACAGTGTTCCTCTTTTCCCACAGCCCCTCCAGCATCTGTTGTTGTTCGAATTTTTCATTTTTGCCACTCTAACAGGGGTGAGGTGGTATCTCATTGAAGTTTTGATTTGCATTTCCCTTATAGCTAATGACGTAGAGCATTTTCTCATATATTTATGGGCTTTCTGGACTTCCACTGGAAAGAAGTTTCTTTTAATATCTGTAGCCCATTTATTGATTGGATTATTTGTGATTTTGGTGTTTAATTTCTTTAGTTCTTTGTATATTCTGGATATTAGCTCTCTGTCCGAGGTGCAGCAGGCAAAGGTTTTCTTCCATTTTGTAGGTTCGTTCTTGATGCTCTTGACTAGATCTTTAGCTGTGCAAAAACTTTTTAGTTTAATTGCATCCCATTCATTTACTCTTTTTTTTATTTTTTATTTTTGAACAACCTTACAAGATTTTAACAAAATAATATAAAATGTGTATAAAATGTGTAAATATTCTGGATATTGCAATTATCCCCAGGAGTGCCCCCCCATTACCCTCCCTTATCCCTCCCTTCCCTTTCCCTTTATAACTCTAAAAAAAGGTATTAGATTGTAAAGCATTACATCTTATCTGGATTTAACTC
>PVKS010026798.1:0-28229 GCA_004027875.1 Aplodontia rufa
GGGACCAGGAAGCACAGCTATGGTCTGTGCTTGCTCCTCGGCAGGAAATGCAGGATGGAGTGAGCCTAGGATGAGGTGAGGGTTGCAGGGAGCACAGGGAGCAGCACGAGGGGTTGGCCACAGACCAGTCTGGAAGAAGAGGACTGAAAACAAACAAGCTGAACTGGAGAAGGCCAGGGACTCACCGAGAACTTGCAGCTCTGGGTAAAGATGACTTTTTAAAGATCTGTTATTAGCTTGTTTCTTTGTCATTACTCTTCTTCCTGAGGGGGAGAGAGGGATGGAGAGGAAACAGAATCCTAGCTGTGCATGTGGCCAGCTGGGTACTTCCTAAGGGCTGACAATCGATGAAAGTTGTTTAAGAAATTGGAATTAATACCCAAACACAATTCCATTGCAATAGTCCGTGAAATGCCTGCTGAGTTCAGAATGACTCCTGCTGAGTTTTTGACAGTTACTGTATATTAAAAAAAATTGAACACCCGATTTCTACTTCAGTCCTTTAGATTATGCAAAAAGAAAAATGCTAGCAGTGCCTTTTTTAACACCATGATCCAGTAGTAGTGACATTTGACTCCTCCATGTCTCCTTCCCCTCTTCCTTTTGAGTTTTGTTCAGCTTATCCCTTGGCCCACAGATGCCACCACTGTCCCCAAGTGCCACCACCAATCTCTAGGATGGCTTTTCAGGGAGCTCCCTTTTCTTGTCAATTTCCTTTGACCCTGTTTGATAACAGTCTTTCAACGTGTCCTCAGTCCTCCCTTTTGGGTGCTCCACGCTCCTCTAAGAACATTTAACTCATACAGCTACTTACCAGCTTTGCAATGTTGGACAAGTTACTTAATGTATTTCAGAGCTATTAAGGTAAGGAAACTCTTAAAGTGGTAGTTCAAGCCATGTCACTATAACAATATTTAACCAACCCTGACCTCCACAAAATGCAATTTCCTATGATGTGAGAACTAATTAAATGTAGAGTGATTTGAATAGTGGCAGGGACTTCATAAGCTAGTATTCCTTCTAGTTATGACTCTCCCTCTATGAAGTATGCCTTTGTCAAGGATAACAAATGTATGATCACAGCTGCCTCCTCCACCTGCATTCCCAAGTATACACTATTCACTTTTTGTAGGGTTCTTTCTCACCAAGCCTAGAGGCTCATCAAACCCGTAAAGGGGCACCATGTGTACAACACCCCAGAACAGATTTTCTGATTTTGCCTCAAAGTACATTTCCTTGACTGCTGTTCAGCTGGACTATCAAAAGGGCTCTGTGCTCCTTGCATTTGTCAACAGAACTTTTTCATGGAAGGACTGACTGTTCTCCATGGTGGTAAGGTCTTACATCATTGGTAATCCCTGGTTGCACAGCAATTATGGGTTAAGTGGGGTTTTGTGGGCTTACCTAATAATTCAAGAACCTTTATGTAATTTTGGTTTTTGGAAGATATATTTGGTACTTGAACATTTCTACAAATCAACATAACTTGCAAGACATATAAGGGGAGGTGTGAAGTACCTGGTTAGCTAAATAAACATGACACACTGGGGCTAAAGAATAACTTAAGTTGTCTTTTGGAGGTGTCTATGTGTGAGGCAGTAATTTTCTATGGGTAAGTATACTTTAAATCAACATGCATGAGTGCCTGCTTACACTCCAATTGTCATACCAATGGCAGGTTTGTCTTCGCAGCTCAGATGTTGTGACTCTGCGCTTACTATAAGCTCTCACGTCTAAAATTGCATCAAAAATTTTCAAAGGTCATTCTTTACTGTCAGGACTCTGTCATAAGTCTTCTGGATCCTGCCCTTCAATACTAGGTTCCAGCTAGGTGTCAGGTCCTGGCTCAGTTGAAATAAACTTAGGATATGTTTATGAAAATGAAATATTACCAAATTGAAGCGTGTGCCTTTAAGGAATCACAACAAGAAAGGTGAAACATCCTTCCCCATTCTGAAGTAATGTGCTAAAGTACTGAATATATTTTGCCTTATGTTTAAAGAGCAGATGGTATGGAGCTGGCATGTTGGCTCAGTGGTTGCGGGACTTGCCTGGCATGTACAAGGATGCAAGTTCAAACCCCAGCACCACAACGTACACAGTGGAGTGTTGAAGCAAAAAAGTCAAACATGAAAAGCTAAATAAAGTTGATTCTCTCTCTCTCACTATCCCTCTCTCTTAAAAAAAAAAAAAAAGAAAAGAAAAGAAAAAATGGTACAGGGCTGGAGCAGTGACTCAGCAGTTACGGTGCTTCCCTGGCATGTGCGAGGATGTGGTTTCAAATCCCAGCGCCATGTACACAACAAAGTATCAGAGCAACAGAAGTCACATGAAAAACTAGAATAAAAATTGATTCTCTCTTTCACTGTCCCTCTCTCTCTTAAAAATAATAGTGTGTGCGTGTGTGTATGTGTGTGTGTGTATGTGTGTGTGTGTGTGTGTGTTAAAAGCAAATGGTACTAATGAGGCTCACCCTTCCCTACTTTAGGCCTCTTGCCAAAGAAACCGTTTCCAGTCTTGCACATGGTGCAGGCTTCTTTTGTTTGTATGCAGCATACATCTTTCAGAGATCCTGCTCTTGTGGTAAAATAAGTGGCTTCAGCCGAATACACTGGGAATTAACTCATAAGAGAAGCACTGGATTTATGCAGCAAAATTAAAGTGGAAATGCTTTTCCTGCACTGTTGCTAAAAGGTATAAAACCCATCCACCCCATCTGGGACTGGCTGAAAAGAGTAACAGCAAATATGATTTGGACTGAGAAAAAAAAGGATTACCCGGCCAGCTCTAGAAATGTGGCAACGTGGCATAGGGGGAGATGAACCCCTGACTCAGTAGGTCTTTTTTTTTTGGTATCTTAAAATTAATTTAGGCTCCCTCCATCAACTTCATTTTGCATGCACAGCTCTATGATTGAGTAGTGATCATTTTGATTCCATTTTACATGGAGGAATTTTATGTGCCTTTCCAAACTATATCCTAGATGTAAACTTAGCATACTATGCTATTTTTAAGGATATATAATTTTGCCTATGTTAGGAATTCCAAATAGTGGTGAAATCCTTTGCTTGATTCCGAGAAGATACTAGTGCTGGATTTGAGAACTTCTCCAGGCTCCTTTCCTGGCCAACCCTGGTTGAGCCCACGCAAATGTCACATTCGTTCTAAATATAAATGCTGCCAGATTCATCTTCCAGTGCATTTACAGCACTCTTACAAGGCATTGCTATAGTTTGGGGAACATTTTGCTCTGCTTTCAACAGCTTTGTCCAGAAAGTTTGAATTTATTTTGGGGTGTGTCACCCAGTTGGATTTCAGAAGTGTTACCCTTGAGCATTGTGCAGCTAATGATGCAAGCAGTTGGGGACCAGAAGCACAGTGAGTCCGTTGCCTCCTGACTAAATGCAAGGGTGCTGCCTCACTTCCACCCCGTGTCTTGGCTTTGGTAAAGCTCAGAATTCCAGAATGCCATCCTAATGGCATGAAGTTGGCTTTTGCAGTAGCCTCAGGTGCTGGGTTGTATGTAAGAGGTAGCTCTGGTGGCTGGAGCGGTGGCTCGGCGGTTATGGCACTTGCCTGGCATGCGCAAGTACACGGGTTCAAACCACAGCACCCAAGTATACAAATAAGTGTCAGAGCAACGAAAACCATGTGTAAAACTCAATAAAAATTGATTCTCTCTCTCTCTTTCTCTCTCTCTCTCACTATCCTTCCCTCTTTAAAAAAAAAAAAAAGTAGCTCTGGACAACTGCCCTAGACAACTGCCCTAGATGTGGCACTCAGCTCTGATGATACCTTGAAGGGCACAGGCAGTAGCTGTTCATCTGCATACCTCAAGGTTCTAATCACCAGGGTTGGGGTTAGACTGGGTGGCTTCAGACTCTTGACTCCAGACCTGGACTATGAAGTCACACATGCTGCCTATTTCAAATCTACATCGTGGCCCATCTCTATCAAGTTGATTTCTCATCCTAGTATGGAATAGGGCAGGGAAGGGCTCTGGACTTGAATCTGAAAGGATAATGAGAAGGAAATCATAATCTATGCAAATAACCTCCACTCTAAAGATGTTGAAGTATCCTTTGGCCTTTAAAAAGCCTTAAAGCGGGGCTGGAGCGGTGGCTCTGGTTACTGCGCTTGCCTGGCTTGCACAAGGAACCAGGTGCAAACCCCAGCACCACGTACACAACTAAGTGTCGGGGTAGCAAAGGCCAGATGAAAAAATAAATAAAATTGATTCTCTCTCCCTCTCTTTCTCTCTTCTCTTTCTCTCTTTCTTTAAAAAAATTATAAACAAAAATAAATAAAATGCCTTAAATGTCGTCTATTATTTCAGAAAAAGCACTTGCCACAAATTGTTCTATCTTCATGACGTCCAAATTCTTCATTGGGTCATTCAAAGCCATTCAGAGTTACAATTAACCCACCTTTTCAGCTTTAAAACTGGAGCCTCGTCTGGCTGGCCCCGTAGCCTAGAGTGTAGTAGACTTATGGGGTCCTGTCCCTGCAGACAGTGCCCATTCTTACACTTTGGGACACATGTTTATAGTGAGCCTTCTGGAATACTGCTCTCCAATCATTTTATTAGCACACACAGTGCATCATCATTTTGCATGACACATTGGGTAAAATGGGGTCATTTTGGAACATCTATGGGATTTTACAGAAAACATTTTTCTTTATGTACTTATGATAAAATGTAAACACAGTACATTAAGGGAGATAATTCTTATTTTTAAATAATATTTTTAAATAAAACCTTTTCAAATATTATTGATAACCACAGCATGGTTCTTTCTATGCACACATAGTTTAAATATCTGTATTTAGTGCCCAAAATTATTCCACATTTTTCTTTTCTTTTTTCTTTTTTTTTTTAAAGAGAGAGGGACAGTGAGAAAGACAGAGAAAGAGAGGAACAACTTTATTGAGTTTTTCACATGGCCTAAGTTGCTCCAACATTCAGTTGTGTACGTGGTGCTGGGGTCTGAACCCAGGTCCTCCTGCTTGCCAGGCAAACGTTGAAACAGCTGAGCCACCTCTGCAGTCCCCCACATTTTTCTTGAATGAAAAATTTTAATGAACATTTCTTTGTTCTGATCATCTCCACTGATGAGAACCTTTCCTTCAAGCAACTAACTGAGTAATAAAATTTACAAAACAATGATTTTACAATCTTTCAAAATTTATAAGGCAGATAATATATTTAAATCCTTCAATGGCTCTCAGATTAACAAACATACTTTTTAAATTCTAGAGATAATAGTTTAAATCCAATTGAACTTTCTACAAGAATTGTTTCAAAATTTATTCAATCAAAAATAAACATTTGTGGGGGTTAGGGATTTAGCTCAGTGGCAGAGTGCTTGCCTAGCACGCGCAAGGCCCGGAGTTCGATCCTCAGCCCTGAAAGAAAAAAAAGAAACATTTGTGATTTTTATTTATTTTTGATCATTTATTTTTTGCTAAATTCTACTCCAAATACTAAGGATTCACCCATAAACAAGCGCAACAATGAAAAATCCCTGTCTCCAAGGAGCTTACATTCTAGTTAGGGAAGACAAGTGATATACAAAATAAATAAGTAAAGTATTTAATATGGAATATGGTGATAAGTTACACCGAGAAATATATGAAAACAAACAGAAGATATCAGTGTTGGCCAATTTTTAATAGTGTGGTCAGGGAGGACCTCATTAAGAAGATGATGTTTAACAAAAGATCTAAAAAACAGGAGGTGATGAGCTTGTGGTTCCACGGACAAGAGCATCCCAGATTAAAGAAGTCTGTGCAAAGCCCAGTCGTGTATGCACCTTGTTCAAGAAGCCTCATGGTGTCCATTGGATGTGGTGTGGCATAGCCATGGTGGGCAATAATGTGAGATGAGAAAATTATAGAGGTCAGATGATGCAGGGCTTTGCAGGCCACTGTGAGGACTTCCTGAGTGAGAAGGGAAGTCAGTGCAAGGTTGATAGCAAAGTAAAGACAAGCTACTGCTTTTATGTTTAAGAATGACTTTCTCTACCATGATAAGGGTAGATAATAAAGAGACCGCATTGCAGTAGAAAGAAGAGCTAGGTAACAGCTTGTTACCTTTGCAATAATTTAGGGTAGAGATCAATTGGTATTTCACAACACACCCTTTGGTGCATGTGGAGTATATCAGCTGGGGAATTCTACTCTGCAGCATCCAGAAACACAAAGGTAAGTAAGTAGGGACCTATAAATGTTTCACTTCTAGATTTTAATTTGCATGTATACCAGAGATCCTGATTCAAGTTCCAAAAAAAAACAAAAACAAAAACAAAAAAACCCCCAGAATTCTCAAGCTTCAATGTTATTAAAATTAGATGATTTTCTTGTGTCACATTCTGAGATTAGTGTTCATTCAAGTACACATGACTCTGACATACATACAACTCTGTCTTCATTCCTGCAAGCATATACTCTGCCTGTCCTTCATTTGCACTCGTCCCACCTAGAGAAAATTCCTCCCAGATCCTCCTCTTTGTGGTCCTTGCTATTCATACCAGCAAGATCTTTAGTCTAGGATTTCAGTCAGCACAGAGCCTAAGGTAAATATTATATGCACATGAGTGCCGTATGTGTAACTCATTCAAGGGGGGCATTATGGTTTGAATATGAGGTGTCTCCCCAAAACTCCTACGCTAGTGAAGGAGTATTCAGAATAAAATTATTGGATTGTGAGAGCTATAAACTAATCGATTTACCCAAGTTTGAATGGACTGGACTGGCTGGTAACGATAGGTAGATGGTGCAGGGCTGGAAGAGGTGGGTCACCGGGGGTGTGTCCTGGAACGATTCATCTTCCTTTTGGCTCCTTCTTCTTTCATGGGTGAGCAGCTTTCATCCTTTGCATCCCTTCACCTCACCTTTGGCCCAGAGGAATGGAACCTGCTGACTGAGAACTGAGAAACCATGAACCCAAATTAACTTTTTCTCCTCTAAGGTGTTCTTGTCAGATATTTAGGTAACATCAGACTACCCAGAAGCAGGATCATTTCTGTGACTAATCTGACTGTGTGGTTCAGAAGCCCTTGGAAATCATTTGTAGAAGGAGTTTGGAAAAGTCTGGAGATTCACGTATGGGTGCAATGGCACACACCTGTAATCCAGCAACTCAGGAGGCCTGAGTGGGAAAGTGTTCCTGAGTTCAATCCCCACTACCAAAAAAGAAAGAAAGAAAGAAAGAGAAAGAAGAAGAAAGAAAGAAAGAAAGATGGAGATACAGGCTAGAGAATCCTTAGATTTTCATATGCAGAGCTTAATGGGTGATTCTGGTAGAAGTTCAGAAGACCAGAATGCCAACAGGAATGCAGACTGTACTCATGCGATTTTAGATAAAAATGAGGACTCTTATTAGGAACTAGACGAGGCCATTTATATTCTATTGTGGCAAATGAATTTGTCTACATTTTGCCCATGTCCTGAGACTTTGAAGCTGAATTTAAAGATGATAGAATAATTAATCTGGTGGAGGAAATTTCAAAGCTGCACAGCAGTCAGTGGCATAGGTTTCTCTAGCAGATTTTAATCATGTTTACTGTGAGAATCAGGAGCAAAAAACAGATAAAGGATTTTAAAAACTTTCAGTATGAGCAGAATGTTATGTTTTGGATATGAGGTGTCCTCCAGAAGTTTCTTTATTAATGCAGGAATATTCAGAGTTAAAATAATTGAATTATAAGATCTGTAACCTAATTGGTTCATTCTAGTTTAAACGGACTAACTGGGTGATAACAGTAGGTAGATAGCATGTGGCTGGAAGAGGTGGGTCATTGGAGTATTCCTGGAAAGGTTCATTTTCCCTGTGGCCATTTCCCCTTTCTGCATCCTGGCTGTCATGAGGTGAGCAACTTTCCTCCCCCTCATCCTTCAGCCATGATGTTCCATCTCACCTTGGGCCCAGTGGGATAGAGATAGCTAGCTGGCCATAGACTGAACCTCTGAAACTGTGAATCCCAAATAAACTTTTCCTGCTCTAAGTTGTTCTTGTCAGATATCTTGGTTACAGCAATGAAAAGCTGTTGAGCACAGGAAATTAGGGCAACATGAGTCCCCTATCATTTTCCAAAGCCTTGGTCTTCCAGGCCTGACCTAGATGCATTTCCAACTTCACCCAAGTTACTCTCAGCCCATTGCCCATGACCATGTATTTTCACAGCCATATTTGGACTTGGTGCAATCCTTTGTGTGGATTTATTCTTCAGTAAATAATTCATTGCTCTCTCTATGCTGGGAGTCATTCAATAACTCCTCGACTTTATTCACGCTGCTGCCTCTGTCCAATTTTCCTCAACAGGTTAGTTTTCATCCATGTTTTAGGGCTCAGCCCAGGCATCAAGGCCAAGTGTCCATAGCTCACCACCCAAGCAAAATGCCCCTTGCATTTCTCTCTTCTGTCAGCTGTGCAACATTATGCTGAAAGTATTGCTATGTCTTCTTCTCTGCCCGCCTTAAAGTTTTTAGTGGTCAGAGACAATATCACATCTATTTCTCAATTCCTAAGTCATTTCACACTTAACTCAATAAATATTTGCAGAACTCAGGCTCTTCTGTTCTGTAAAGTTTACTCAACAACTTCAAATAATCCAAATTGATTTCTTCTGGTGTGAATTCTAACCACCATCAAATGACTTCAAATGTTAAGTCTTTTTAAATTCTTTAGTTCTTCTATGGGGTTTTCATCTGCTGTTCAACTAGACCTAAGTTTCATGCACATAGTGACCACGTCATGTGATTCAGTACATAGCTAGCATAACAGTAAGTGCAAACTATAAGTGAAGAACAGATTATCTTATTAACTCTAGTTTTCACTCTTACTTAATGAGAAAATTGACTAATATTGCCATGTCAGGGAGTGATTGTCAACTTTGTTTAGTAAATACTCAAGACTACATTGCAATTCAGTGGATTAAATATGGTTAAAAATTGTGACAACTGGGGCTGGAGCAGTGGCTGAGCAGTCACTGCGCTTGCCTGGCATGTGCGAGGACATGGGTTCGAACCCCAGCACCATGTACACAATGAAGCATCAGAAGAATGAAAGCCACATGAAAAACTAAATAGAATTGATTCTCTTTTTCTCTCTCTCTCACCGTCCCTCTCTATCTTAAAAAAATTGTGACAACTTAAGTTCCATAATCCTATTCATATTCTTTCCAATGCCTAAAGAGAAATCTGCAATCATAACATAGAGTAAATTCCAAAGGAAATAAGATCAGTATTTAGATATTTATATAATCCATGCCAGTATTGTATTTGCATAAGTATGATTTGATGGATATTATCATCCCCCAAATTAATTATGATATCAATATATGAGAACATCATAGATAATAAAATAAATACTATTATATTAATATGATACCATTTATATAAGTAAGAGCAATGTACTTAGTAATTTAAAAGAGAAAATGGAAGTAACTTTCAGGCATTTTTGTTGAACAATATTTGGAAATTTGCTGTCACCATTGTCTTAGTTTATTTGAGCTGCTATAAGATAATACCATAGTCTGGGTGGCTTATAAACAACAGAGATTTGTTTCTTGCAATATTTGTACTTGGAAGTTCAAGATCAAGACACTGACAGATTCAGGGTCTATGGAGGCCCCATTTCCTCCTTCATGGATAGCCTTCTTTTCTGCTTTAGCCTCACACTGTGGAAGATGTGTAGAACATCTCTTCAGCTCCTTTCTAAGGCACTAACACATTCATGAGTTTGTGAATCTCATTCATGATGCACTATCTCTCAAAGGACGTACCTGCTTAGATGAGCCTCTTGGGAGTTAAGATTCTAACTTACGAATCTGCAGGAACACAAATACACACCCTACAGTACTACGGGGGAAACACTTGGAATGTTATTTAGTACATTGTGTTGTTATTTTTAAAAATAACTCAGAATGATTGCAAAACATGTTCTAATCTAGAGATAACTGCAAATGCTTAGTAGCCTGCAGCATTGGGAACAAGGTTCAGTTAGGTAGCTATTTTTGGATGCTTTTGTTATTTTGTCTGACTTCAACAACTGTCCTGTCAAATCACTGTACATGTTTCATTTCACATTCCTAAAAAAGAAATGAACTTAAAAATTTTTAAAGCGTCTAAAGAGCAATTAATGCATTTAATCACATAGTTCTAGTGTGTTCTTGTAAAACTGTTTCCAAGTGACTATCCTTTTTTAACAAGATGTTTTTATGTTTTGTTCATACTTCTTAATAATATTACATGTATGCACATAATCCTGGCAATTTATTTAGACCATTTAATGAGCTGTTTTGAATAACTACTTCTTTAAATATACTCTTAATGAATGGATCAATAGCAATAAACATTCCCTAAATTCATTTCTGAAATATTTTTCTATAACCCTAAGATACACCTTCATAGCCAAACAAGATAAGGTCTGAAGAGTGAATATTTGGAATTCTGTAATTCTGCTTACCGTACTAGATCTTATTGCTCAGTGCTGGGATGTTTCCCAAAGTCCCATGTGTTGAATGCTTGGTTCTCAGCTTGGTGCTATTAGGAGATGATGGAAGCTTGAAGAGTGGGGCCTAATGGAAAGTTTAAGGTCATTTGATGGTGAACTTGAAGGGGACCGTGGAACATTCACTGCATGTTCCACCCATGATATACTGTGCTGCCGTAGGCCCAAAGCAATGAGACCAGTCAGTCACGACTGAAACTGTGAGTCACGATGAATTTTCTCTGTTTAGGTTGATTATCTCAGCAATTGTTACAATTAAGGAAAGCTGAATAATACACTCAGGTAATTTTAGCTCTGTTGAATCAGCTGAAGGAGCTGTCCACGATATTCTGTTATAAAATTCAGACTGTGTTCTTAGCCAGTGTCGTGAACCTACACTTTGGTTTTAGGACCTCTTCATCCTATTAAAATAATAGAGGACCCCAAGAGAGGTGTTTTCTTTATGTCATTCATGTATACCAATATTTGTGTTGTTAGAAATTAAAATGGAGAAATCTTAAAAATATTTCTTTTTAAAAATAATAAATTAATTACCTGTTATCATAAACTTTTTTTTTTTTTACTAAAATAGCTCTATTTTTTCAAAATAAAAAGTTAATGGAAAGTTAGTTGGGAAAACAGCATTGTTTTTACATTCTTAAAGCCTCTTTGCTTCTGCACTGATAGAAGAATAGCTAGGTTTTCATGTTTCTCAATCTGCTGCCATATGCTATTTTGGCTGAAGCATATGAAGAAAATCAAGTTTCACCCAATGTCTTTTCCATGGTGCACTGCTATACAGACCACCTAAGACTGGGTAATTTACAAACAACAGAAGTATATTTCTTATGGCTCCTAGGGCTGGAAAGTGCACGATCAAGGGGCCTCATGTCTGGCCTTTCTGCTTCATTGCCCCTTGGTAGAAGGTGGAAGGGTGAAAGAGAGCAAGAGAGCTGTGAACTAACTTCGTTTTTTAAGAGAGAGGAAGAGTAAGGGGGGAGGGAGAAAGAGAGAGAATCAATTTTATTTAGTTTTTCATGTAGACTTCATTGCTCTGACACTTAGCTGTGGACGTGGTGCTGGGGTTCAAACTTGGGTCCTTATACATGCCAGGCAAGTGCAGCAACGGCTGAGCCACTGCTTCAGCCCATGAACTCACTTTTTAACACACTCTCTGTGATAACAAATCCATTCCAAGATAATGATGTTAGTCCATTTATGAAAGCAGAGCCCTCATGACCTTATGCCTTTTTTTTTTCTTTTTGGTACAGAGGATTGACCCAAGGGGCACTTTACCACTGAGCTACATCTCCAGTCCTTTTATTTTTTGTTTTGAGACAGGGTATCCCTAAGTGGCTTAGGGTGTTGCTAAGTTCCTGAAGCTGGTTTCAAACTTGTGATCCTCCTGGCTCAGCCTTCCAAGTCCCTGGAATTACAGGTGTGCATCATTGCACCCAGTTCCTTGTCACCTCTTAAAGATTCAAAGATTCCATCTCTCAATACTATTACTCTCAACACATGAATGGAGGTCACACTCAAACCACAGTACATGGATGTGTAGTTGGAGAAGGGACTACAATTTTGATGGTCTCATCACAACACTTTGGATATTCTTTGAAACCACACTAAAACTTCACAAGTGAAATTCAAAACCATATGAACCACTGTTATGGTTTAGATTTTAGATCCCCCCCCCAAATCTCATGTGTGAGACAATGCAAGAACATTTAGAGATGAAATGATTGTTTATAAGAGCCTTAACCTAATCAGTGCATTAGTCCCCTGGTAGAGATTAACTGGATGGTAACTGTAGGCAGGTAGGGTATGGCTGGAGAAGATGGGTCTTTGGGAGCACGCCCTTTGGGTTTATATTTTGTTCTTGTTGAGCAAGGCTCTCTCTAATTCCTGATGTTGTATCCTGGACCACTCTCCTCTGCCACACCCTTCTGCCATGATCTTCAGCCTCACCTTGAGCCCCAGGGAATGAATGGAGTCAGCCATCTGTGGACTGAGACCTCTGAAATCTAAGCCCCTAAATAAATTTTCCCTCCTGTCAGATCTTTTGGTCAGAAGCAAAAACAGAACAAAACAAAAAAAGAAAAACACCTGACTAAAACAACAATCTTTATATACTTTTTTAATATTATAATAACTTTGACATATCTTATACTTGTGATTTGTAATATTATGTATTGGTAATTTGGTCTATAAGGTTCTATAGGTCTTTAAAGCATAGAATACTTCGTTATACAACACAAGAAAGCTCATTCATTTGTATAACCACTCATATCACCAGAGCCTAAAATCTTTAAAAATTAGAAAGCTCAAAAGTGGTAAAAGCGAATTTCCCATCACTCTAATTTTCACATGAAAGTTTGAATTTTAATGTTAGCTAAAGTAATTTTGGTTGAAATACTTTCCCTTGAGGAGACAAGCGCTTTTCATTTAATTTTGAGGAAATGTCTGCCAAAAACCTAAATCAAAAAAAAAAATACTATTGCTTGTCTCTCAATCACATTCCATAAATTAAACCATCTAGGTCAGTTTGCAAGACCAATGGCCACATTATTGCTTTTCCTAATCACCAGTGGTGGGTTTTGCATGCTTCCAATTTCACCATCAAAATATTTTTTAAAATGTCAAAGGTCTTGTTAAGGAAGGTGGTGCCTACACCGATGCTGTGGAATGTTGATCCTATTTTTTCTTCTAGCAATTATATAGTTGCTGGTTTAATTTCTAATTCTTTGATCCATTTGATTTGACTTTTGTGTAGGGTGAGAGATAAGGATCTAATTTCAGTTATCTGCATATGGCTGTCCAGTTTGTCCAGCACCATTTGTTGAATAGGCTGTGTTTCCTCCACATTATGTTTTTGCCCCCTTTGTCAAATATCAGATGGTTAAAGATATGTGGGTTTGTCTCAGTATCTTCTAGTCTGTTCCATTAGTCTTCATGTCTGTTTTGATACCAATACCATGCTGTTTTTGTTACTGTAGCCCTATAGCAGAGACACAGTTGCATCAACATTTACAGCAGTTCAGTTTACGATAGCTAAACTATGGAACCAACCCAGATGCCTCTTTGCCTCTTGCTGGATGAGTGGATTCAAAAACTGTGATATATATATATATATATATATATATATATATATATATATACATACATATATATATATTCTACTCTGATATTAGAGAGTAGAACATTTACAGCCAAATGGATGGAGATGGGAAAAATTATTTGAGTGAAATATCCCAAACTCAGAGACTTAAAGGCCAAATGCTTTCTCTTGTATATGGAAGTTAGAGTAAAATCTAAGACAGGTTGAAAATTAGCTAAGCTCAAAAAATAAACTCAACATAGGTGAATTTTCACATAAGCAGGGGAAACTATAACTATGAAGCTGGGGGAAGAAGGGAGGGAGGCAGGGAGAGAAGGGAAGGATTTAGGGGGTTATCAATGCAACTGGGAACTCTCGACTCCCATGAGAAGCCCAACTATACACAGGCGGGCAAAGAAGAGCAGAAAATTCAAAAATTAATACGTGTGTATATGCTTAGTTCTATCTATAACATGGGGTAAAGCAGAGGAGACATGAGATGGGGGAATGGATGTAGAGGGCGAGATCCTGGGCTAGGGTCGGCCTTAACTTATTTTGTCAATATCTTTATCTATGCATGAATATGTAACAGTGATTCCCTCCAATATGTAAGACTACGTCGAATGAATTTTAAAAAATAAAATAAATGAATAAATAAAATGCCAAAGGTCAATATTGAATAAAATTACAATCATGCGTAGAGATGTTTGAGCCAAAGACAGACTACACATATGAGGGTGGTCCCTTAAGATGATGATAAAGCTGAAAGTTTCCTGATGCTTAATAATGTCACAGTTGTCATAACCTCATAACAAGGCATATCACTCATGATGTGGTGATGGCAGTATCAACGACCTCCTCTGCTGCCAGTCATGTGAAAGTATAAACACTCTATACTACTTGATAATGATAGTAGCTACATTACTAGCTTATGTATTTGCTGAACATACTTTTTATTGTCAGAATATATTCCTACTTACAAACTGGTTTGCCATAAAGCGATATCTCTGTTTTGCTCAACTTCACTGCATCTTTTGATTTCATTGAGAGGTTGTGTTGGGTGAGTAACCTATCTATGATGCTCGCACAATGACGAAATCACCTAAGGACGTGCCTTTCGGAGCAGGTGCCCTTCCTTATATAGTGCATGACTATTACAATTTTTAGTTTTTCTTTAAGGGCATTCCTAGTGAAACTGGCATTTATTTAAATTACAAGGGCATCCCATTGAAGAATATAGAACAATTTTGTCCCACTACTTTGATTTGTTTTAAAGAGTCAGCTATGCCCACTACTGCTCTTGTGTGATCGACGTAGATGTCAACTCAGTGATAAAGATAAAGAATGTCTTAATGTTGCTAGGAATATAGCTGGACCTAGAAGTCCCTGGAGATGCGGATCACACTTTATGACTTCCCTAATCAACTACAGGATCATGGGTAACTGGGTGTGTAGAGACCCCTCAAAAATCATCACAGTGTTGGAGAAGGTGTTGAGAAAGCCATCATTAAACGTTCACACTGTCAAACAGTATTATCCATACTATAAAATGATAAAACACCTTCCATTATATGATAGAATAGATGAATATTTGCAATCAGCTATTTTTTACTCTTAGTGCATTTTACCCTACGCAAAAATGAGATTCTCTATCTATAAACTGAAGCCCTTCTTTCATTCTGTTTTTCACGGAGATGGAGTCATGTTCGTCCACCTATTCCAAGTCTCCTATCTGTAAGAACACGTAAAATCCATCCTGCCTGCTTTCTCAATTTGTCATAACAAGACCCTTACTTTGCTTTCACAGCCCTTTTTGATGCCGTCTTGCCCCACAAGTCTTTCACATCATGCTTGGTTGTGCACACCTGTTCTTCTCTGGTCTAGTCCTTTATCATTTGCTTTGCCAACCTGAAAAATATTGTATGCTCCCTCCAGTCCCTCACTGCCTCCTCCACCTTAGGAATGTCTAACACCCAAGTCCAAATGTCCCTCCCTGTAGAAAGTGACAGGGCGATGGCTAGCACCATCATTAGAGGATTGCTATGGATGCAGATGCTGTGTGTTTTAGTCAGCTTTTTACATTGCTGTGACCAAAAGCCCTGACAAGAACAATTTTAAGGAGGAAAACTTCATTTGGGGGCTCACGGTTTCAGAGGTCTCAGTCCACAGACAGCAGGCTCCATGACTTGGGGTTAAGTTGAGGCTGAATACGAACAAATTCATGGCAGAAGTGGGTGGCATAGGAAAGCAGCTAGGAACATAGCACCTAGAAAGGAGAGAGAGAGAGAGCTCTTCTCAACAAGGACAAAATATAAACCCCAAGAGAATGTCCCCAGTGACCCACCTCTTCCAGCCACATGCTATCTGCTTACAGTTACTACCCAGTTATTCTCTAATGGGGGGCTAATTTACTGATTAGGTTAATGCTTTCATTAACCTAATCACTTTACCTCTAAATCTTCTTGCATTGCATTGAACTTTTGGGGGACACCTTACATCTCAACCATAACACTGTGTATGCTAGAACTATGGCATAACAAGGGCAAGGAGATTGAGACTGACTGTATGGATCAGGCTTGTCCTGTCAAGCTTTCTACAGCAATGGAAATGGTTTTATATCTGAGCCTCCAGTGTAGTAGCCACAGCTACATTAACTCTTGAGTGCTTGAAATGTGGCTACTGTCACAGAGGAAAGGCACTCTCAATTTCATTTGATTTTAATTCATTTGAATTAACTAGGCCTACGTGTGCAGTGGTTACCAGATTGGACAGCAGGTTACCAGACTGGATATTTCATTTAATGAAAGAATGAAGTGAGGTCATTCTTAACAATGACAATGTCCAGATACTACTGCTGCTCACTAGTATAGACTTCTCCGCTTTCTGGGCACACACAGAAGAGTACATTTCCCAGCTGTCCTGCAGGGAGCCAGGGTCGTATGAAGAGTTCCAGCCAAAAGATGACGAGCAGGTGATGCAGCTCACCTCCAGGGTACACATTCAACTACACTGCCTTCGTCATAGGAATGGTCCAACCATGAAACCTCCGTAACTCTGGATGCTAAATGACTGTGGACCAGAGTCCTCCTCTCTATTAGAGCCCACACTGGACACCTACATAACATAAATAAGAAGTCTGCCTTAACGTGTAAGGCACAGGAAAATCAGGGTTCCTTGTTCCTTATCACTACCTCAAAACCAAGCCCTACCTGACTGATGAGAGTTCACATTCGAACACCCAAGCAGAATATTAAAATCAGGTACCTTGATCCCAACCCTCACTAGGACCTGAGCATCTCATTTTTTGGGTCACAGGAATAAAATACAAGATGTCTTCAGGTGATTTGGATGCATGTTCAGCTGGTAAGGCAAGATCATTGTTCTTGGCAATAGCACGGAAATAAGGCTTAGAAAGAGAAAGGTAAATTCTGCAATTGGCCACTCTGTGAGGGAGATGGAATTTGAACTGAGCTTAATCCCTCTGTGAAACTTGCCCTTCTCTTATTAAAAGTGGTAGGGATGCTGGGAGAACGCAGAAGGCTTTGTCCTGGCTTCAAATTGAATCTGTTAATGCTTTTATCCTTAGTATAACACTCTTACAAATAGGGATTAGTTCCACAAAAGCCTGTTTAATCCAAAATGTAGTTTTAACAGTTGCATACACTGTGGAATCTGCTCAGACACTAACTTCTATTTATAAATATTGTTTCAAGAGAGGAATGTATTCCAAGTTCAAATAATTTGCCTAAAAAAGGAACTTTTTGAAATAAAAGCATTCGTAATTGGTTGAGGAAAATAAAATTCGAATTATATATTGCTCTATTACCAAAGAGTGTTATTAGTAACTGACCATTGAAAGTTCACCTTAAAATTTCTTTATTCATTTTTTTAAAGTAGTGAGCCTTAGATGTTGGTTATTTCATTTATCCAGCAAACACCTACTGAGAATTTTGTACATCCCAGGCACTGTGATATATATTGGGCATAGAGTGGTGAGCATAATAAACAAATACCTGTTCTCCTAGAGCTTTCAGTTTAACATGAGGAGTTAACAGTCAACAAGTACACAATTAAATATGTGATTATAAATTGTGTCAATTTCCCAAAAATAATACATAAATTTAATGAAACTCAATTTATAATCTCAACATTTTTGAGGAGATATGCTTACATATTAATTCTGTAATATGTTTACACAGAAGAATAAAAGACCAGGTGGAGACAAAGGGAGAGCGAGAGAGAGACAGAGAGAGAGAGAGAGGCAGGTGAGTGGGGGCTTGGAAGGTTTACTTATGCAGTAGGTTGAATCCCTTGGAAAGCAGACACTGATGTATGGTTAGGAGTTTGAAAGATGTATTGGAGGGGAGAATGGGTAATATCTATAGAATACAAAAATAAGAGGCAATGGAGTTGAGCAGGGAGAACCTTAGTCCTTATCAGATCTCAGGCCTGCTTAAGGACAGGTAGTAAGAGCCCCTAACTGCTCTGTGCATCTGACAAAGTCTTAGCTAACCTAGTTCGGAACTCTGGTGCAAAAACATCCCCAACTGGAGGAGTTCCACACTGGTCAGAAATGGCAAGTCCTTTGGGAGGCTGAGGGAGGAGGACTGCAAGTTCAAAGTCAGCCTCAGCAACCTAGTGAGGCCCTGTCTCAAATTAAAAAAAATTAATAAATAAAAAGGGCTGTGGATGTGGCTGAGTGGATAAGCACCCATGGGTTCAATCCTTGGTAGAAGAAGAAGGAGGAGGAGAAGGAAAAGGAGGAGAAGGAATAAGGAGAAAGAAAGAAAGAAAAGAAGAAATGGCAAATCCTAATATTTCAGCCATGTCAATCACTAGCAGCATAATGTAGCTGTCAAATCACTGCACCCCAGAGAGATCTAAGAGTGCACCTCACAGATGCTGCCCCAAACTGTAAATTAGATCAGAATAGAGCCACTGGGATCAAAACAAATGATGCTGGTGTAAGAATGAAAAAGAAATCCAGGGAATAGAATAAGGAGTCAAAAACCTTATTATTCACAGCTAGAAACCCAAAAGATTTTTTTCAAACTATAGAATATTTAAAACCTTTTACTTGAGAAAAAATACCATAATCGGAAGCACTAACCAAGGATACATCAGAAAAATCATGTTTGACACAGATGAGAGACCTGGCTTATTATTTGGCACAGAGTCTGACTTCTGTAAGCTAGAAATGAAAATCACATACGTGCTTTATAGCCACCTCCTCTATTTTCTGTGAGACTTGAGTGAAGAAAGATAAATGTAGGGACAATTTCTATGACCTGAAACTTTCAAATGATTCTTAAGGAAAGCTGTGTTGACTTATTCCAGTGCTCGATTCTAATGGACACTTGGGAGAAAATAAGATGGTCCCTGCAATGAAAGGCACCCTCCACCCCAACCACCACGGCCATCCCTGGCTGTGTGACTTTTCACGTGTATGCAGGATTTCTGTGTTTTATCGCGACAGGTTGTCTACTGGAATAAAACTTAGCTTTACTAAGACAGATATTTAAGATTCAAGGATCCCTGTATGTCCTTCCCATTTATTTTCTCAAAACTTTGGTACAAAACTCCTCCTTATCCACTTTTTTGCATTCCATTGTTTCAATCACCCATGGTCAACTGTGGTCTGAAAATGTCAAGTGGAAAATTCTAGAAGTAATTGACAAGTTTTAGGTTGCCTGCTATTCTGAGCAGCATGATGGAATCTTGCACCTTACTAATCTGTACAACTTGGAGCATGAGTCGTCCTCTTCTGTAGTGTAACCACATGGTATATGCCCCTGTCCATTAGTCACCTAGTAGCCGTCTGCATGGTCAGATTGGCTGTTGTGTTATCACAGTTCTTGTGTTCAAGTAAACCTTCCTTAATGTGCCCCAAAGTGTAAGAGTAATGATGCTGGCAATTTGGAAATGCCAAAGAGAAGCTGCAGAGTGCTTCCTTTAAGTGAATACGTGAAAGTTCTCAGCTTACTAAAGAAAGAAAACTGTATGCTGAAGTTGCTAAGATCTATGGCAAATTATTGTTCATCTCTTTCTGTGCCTAATTTCAAACTTGAACTTTCTTATAAGTTTGTACGTATAAGAACAAGCCTAGGGGGCTGGAGCAGTGGCTTGATGGTTACAGCTCTTGCCCAGCATGTGCAAGTACATGGGTTCAAACCCTAGCAACCCACGTACACAGCCAAGTGTCGAAGCAATGAAAGCCATGTGAAAAACTCAATAAAAATTGATTTTCTCTGTCTCTCTCTCTCACTGTCCTTCTCTCTTAAAAAAAAGAACAAGCCTAGTAGGTTCAGTAATATCCAAGCTTTCAGGAGGTCTTGGACCATATTACTCATCTCATTGATAGGGTGGGGGACTCTATAAACTTCTCAACCTTGCACCTGCGGTGTGGAACCACTGATGAACCACATCAAGAAAAGGCTTGGGTGTGGCAGCAAGCATCTACCTCCAATGCCATAAACAGATGATCCGACATTTAATATTCAGAAGAGGTGGTGATTTCCTTACAATACTTGGCAGCAACCTAGGGCCTAAGAATTTATCCCTGTGAAAAACATCCCAATAACTGCTTATGTGTCTATGATTCATTAATTTATCCAGTCCTTTGGTAAAGCTATTTGTAATTTCAGTTTCTACAATATTTACCGCCTGAGACAATGATTCATATTTTTACTATGCCAATTAAATTAGAATATCTTTTATTTTGCTTTTTCAAGCTTCAAAGAATAGTCCCTTACTCTGAGATGAGTTTAGAATTCTTCTTGGCCTCTATAAATCATATGTGCCTGTGTCTCCTCAGTGAAATCTTTCCATATTGAATTTTGTGTCATTGTGATTATGGTTGAATTTTTGTTTATATGATATTCCCCCCTCACTCTCAACCCCTTTGCCTTGAACCATTTACATTATTCTGCTCTTTAATGTAATAGCTATGCTGAACTCTAAGACTATCAATATGCATTGAAACAAATTTGTTTGGAAACATTCCTGAGCATAATCTTATTATCAGAACTCCTTTAAACATCAACATATAACAATAATTTTCATTAGATTTTTCTGAAATTTTAAAGAAATAAATTTCATCCATGTCTGTGATGATTGTCACAACAATAGGAATGCTAATTTAATTTCAATATTTATATGAATACATGAATATTCTCATATTATTCATGTGATTTATGAACAGTGTATTCTGTTAAAAGGATACAAGGCCTAAAGGCACAATTACATTTTTAATTCTAATTTCTTTAAAGGGGTTTTCATTTACATTATAGGGAACTGTCTAGTTCTGATTTGGTATTTTATAACTTGTTGTAAGGTAAATGGTAAAGTGGAAAGAAAATTCGATGAGGAATTTTTGCAATCTGTAGTGTGTGGTAAAAGGCAGGAGTCTAGGCCTCAACTCCCTTGTTTGAGAAGTGAGGGCTGCAGACAGATGAAGCACTTGTGTGATGCTTGGTGCACAGTGGGTTCTAATCTCCTTAGCACTTGTCCTGGCTCCTCTATAAGCTCTGAGATGTTGGACTAGCCGCAACCTGGGACGACATCAATTTCTTTGTTTAAGGCTTCATTAAAGGATAGATTGAGTAAAGTCTAAATTCTCTTTCAACACTTTGGGCTGGAGATACAATTTTTCCCCACCATTGCCATCTACTCATTAAGTTTGTTTTCTGCTAAGGCTTGAATGGCCACCACCCACCTCCATCTCCACATGCCAAGAAATCTAAGTCCCACCTCTGTGTCCCATAGAACCTTGCCTCCTGAAATTAACACTCTAGAACCAGAGATGGGGTCTCTCTCCTCTCTATCTCCTCAACAGCTACCATATGCAGTGACCAGTAGAGGACAGCTCCTCACTTATGATAGTTCGATGTACAAGTTTTCACTGTGTGATTATGCAAAAGTAACACATGTTCATAGAAACTGTACTTTGAATTTTGAATTTGAACCTTTCCCAGTTAGTGACATGTTGTCCATCCACTCTCATGATGTTGAAGCAAGAGCTGCAAACTACAACTCCCAGTCAACTCTGTGATCTTCTGGGGAAGCAACCAACTGTCTACTGTGTGTTTAGTAGGTTTTGTAGATTAAATGCATTTTTAACTTACAATATTTTCAACATACAAAGGGTTTGTCAGGATGCAACCCTATAAAAAATGGAAGAGCGTCTGTATACAGTAGCTGCTAACTAAATGTCACTTGAATGAATAGATGAATGAATGAACCAGGGACAGAGAGGTGGATGGAAGGACGGTGCATTAGTTTCCTAGTGCTACCTTAACAAGCAATATAAAATGTGTGGCTTATAACAACAGAAATATGCTGTCTTGCAGCTCTGGGGTCTGGAAGTCTGAAATCCAGGCATTTGCAGGACTGTGCGCCCTCTGAAATCTGTAATGGCAACGCTATCCTGGTCTCTTCCAGTTTCTGGTGTTCTGCAGTCCTTGGCACTTCTTGTCTTGCAGCTATATCACTTCCAATCTCTGCCTCCTTTGTCACATAGCATTCTCTCCTATTGTACCTGTATTTTATTTCTTAGAAGGACATAGGCCACATTAGATTAAAGCACTATCCCACTCCACTATGGCCTCATCTTAACTCATCACAGCTGTGGTGGTTCTACCCAAATAAGGTCACATTCACAGGTACTAAGGGTTAGGACTTCAAGATATCTTTTTGGCATTGCAAAGATTCTTTCCTTGATCAAATGCTACTCAGACTCCTCTGAACTCTCTTCTCAACGAGGATCTGATTTTTGAACTCCATATTTACCTTTGAATTGTCCAATTCTAACAAGAATCCTGCTACATTGGTTTATCCAGAATTCCCCACTGACCACCTATTTGATCAAATTCTTTACTCACCTCCATCCCCCAGGTGATGTCAATCATGCTGGTTTACCTTCAGCGAGAATCCTGTCAGGTTGGTTTGGCAAAGAATTATGCTACCTCTTAATAACTGTTCATTCACTGATCACTATTCTTGCTCCTTGGGTATAAATTTCCACTTTCCCTTGCATTCAAAGTTGAGCCCAATTTCTCTCCCTTACTATAAAACCCTATTGTAGCATTTCCCCTTGAGTAAAGTCTGCCTTGCTGACTTCCATCCATAACAGATGATTATGAAGCCAAACCCTTGTCATGGAATAGCAGAGCAGTGGCCTGGGCAGGCTATAGCACTGACTACAAACATGCACCATGACCACACAGTCTACAAGGCTGGGACGGGCCTGAGATGTGGAGAGCCAGGTCCAAGATGAGCCAGACATGGTGACCTGTTGCCCCCGTGGCTGTCCAGCCCAGTTAACAACCAGCCAGAAAATGAAAGTAGGAGCACACCCAAAAGGAGATTGCAGGGCTAACCAATAGCATTGGCACTTCCCCAAAATCCAATTAGCATAAGTGTGGATCAATAGCATTGATCCAAGAGCGATATAAACTCCTGAACTCACAGAGACAACTTGCTGTCAATCATGCCCTGTGAGAATTCTGTTTCTTTTCTTTACACTTGCATGAATCCTACTCTTACACTCACCCTTCCACGTGTGTGGATTTCATTCTTCAAATTCACGAGACAAGATTCTGGAAAGAAGAAATTGGTGGTGAGGTGCTGAGGTGTGCTGCAATGCTGGAGGGCAACCCACCATTAAGAGGGGCAACACACATCACTTGATAGTAGCAGTGGAGAAGCATCTGGCTTTGCATCTGTGATCCTAGGAGGTGACGCTGGCAGGCATCCCTGCCTTGATTAGCTGCTAACACTAAAATGGGTTTACTTGGCTGTGGGCTACAGCTTACACACAGATCCCTCCTGCCAGCAGAAGCAGAGAAACTCTGATTTCAGTTATAGAGCAAAGAGCTGAATCCCCTTCAACAACAAAAGCATAAACAAACAAACCAAGAAAAATCTGTAGCATAGGTAGAATTTAGTGTTCCAATATAGTTAAAGTTTTTCTGAATTAAATGTTCAAAACTATGTGAGACAAGCAAGAGCAGAATGAAGCAGAAGTCAGAAACCTAGATCTTAGAACAGAACGTGAAGAATCCAACTGTGGGCTCTCACAAAGTGTCCTGTGGAATGAACTCCAAGAAAGAATGGAGGTTCAAAGAACACATTTTTTTCTCCATCCACAGCTTGAACCCTTCAGATACAGGGCTTGGTTCTACTGTGTTCTTGAAAGTTTACCCCTCCATCAAGAGATCACTGAAATTACAGGTAATGGAAAGAGAGTAGAATGGATGGCTTTTGGCATTTCCCACTTCTGTTTAAGTACTGTCCCCCACATGAGTTTTATAAAATATTAAATTGCCCTTGTTTTAATACTCAAAAGGAATTGTGCTAGTAATTCATTCCTCCTTCAAAGTCCTCCCCTTAAATTACACATGCACAAATGTGATTTTATTCAGTTTATTCAGCTTGCCCTTGATCTTCTTTTCCATTCACAGGAAAAAATACAATAGAAGAGGGTGTGGTGCAAAAGAAGGGAACAACAGCCAGGGCAGCTGTGAGGGAGGTGGCTCTAAGAAGGCCACTACCACCTGCCTTTCATGATGATGCTATGAGGCAACTTTGAACTTGGAATTATACAATATTTCTTCCCCTTGATTCGTAACATCAAAAAGTAGAGGCTGTTACGGTGCTTGCCTGGCACACGCAAGGACTCGGGGTTGAACCCCAGCACCACATACGCAAGTGGGTGCTGGAAAAACAAAGTCCAGACAAAAAACTAAATAAAAAAATAAAATTGATCTTTCTCTCTCCTGACCACGGCATGACGACACAGGACAGATTTAAAAATCCAAACATGATGCTCCCCTACATCCCTCCTCTCTGTGCTCCAGAGACCAGGCCCTTCTAAGAAGCAGCACATCTTTATCCTTCTATACCAATCACACCCTGGAACTTTTTATGGCATTAAGAAGTCAATTTTAAAAAATAGTTAAATGGTAAATAGCCTCAGAAACACGACACCTTATTATTATTTATGCTAACTAAAATAAACTCTTAGTTTATTCTTAAAATATATTTTAAGAATGTGTTGGCCATGCATGGCAGCACAGGCCTCTAGTCCTAGTTACTTGGGAGGCTGAAGCAGGAGAATCTTTTGTGTCCAGAAGATCAAGACCAGCCTGAACAATGTAGCATGAAACATCAGCAAAACCCCAAACAACTACGAAAACCAAAACAAACAAGTAAACAAATACAGCTAGTGGAATGTTTCCCAGTGTATGCTTCCGTTTGCTTAGAAAACAGAGACACACAGCCTTCTTTAGAGATACATGCATTCCCATGTTTGTTGCAGCACAATTCACAACGGCCAAGCTATGGAACCATCTACAAACGAATGGAGAAAGAAATTGTGGTATGTATACAAAATGGAGTTTTATTCAGTCCTATAAAGTAGAACAAAAGTATTTCATTTTCAGGGAAATGGATGGAGCTGGGATCATACTGTTGAGTGAAATAAGTCAGACTCGGAGAGAAAAGATTCCTGTGTTTTCTTTCAGGTGCAGAAGCTATACGGAACAAAGAGACACAATTAAAGTAGGAGGGAGATATTCGGTAGAGAAAGGAGCCCCAAGTATAGGAGGACGGAAGGATGGGGAACGTACTACAGTGTGAAATTGCTCGTTATGTTTTCGTTTATATATGAATACACCACAAGGAAGCCCACCATTGTATGATTCACATGCACAAATGAAGAAAAGAATGAGGAATGAACTAAAAGATAGGGAGACTAAAACTAAGAGAAAACATGAATTAAAAACTTTAGCTTCAAAAAAACAAAGAAAGAAAGAAAAGAAAACAGGGACACGTACCACAGATTTTTGTCAAGCCATTTAAAAAGAGCTTAAAAAAAATTCAAAACTGTAAGCCTGGGGCTGGAGCGGTGGCTCAGGGGTTGGAGAACTTGCCTGGCATGTGCGAGGACCTGGGTTCAAACCCCAGCATTACATACACAACTAAGTGTTGGGAAAACAAATGCAAGATGAAAAAATAAATAAAATTGACTGTCTTTTTTCTTTTACTCTCTCTCTCTTAAAAAAACGAAACAAAACAAAACTGTAAGCCTGTCTGGATTCCTTGTGCAATGTCTGCCCATCTCCACCTTCACTGTGCATCCTTTTGCACACACTAGAAGAATCCAGCAGCCTCCTAAGTGGGCTCCCCTAGTCCTCTTTTGCTCTCCACTCATCACTGCATACAGGATGATCTTTGAAAGTCAAATTTGATCAAGAGCCTGCCATACTCCCTGCTGGCTCTGCTCCTTCTTCCTTCTCCCTTCTGGTAAGAATGTGAGTGGAACCTGGTAAGGCGGGAAAGACTGGAGAAGGGAAGAATTCCAGCTCCATCATTTTCCTCATCTCCAGTGCTGTGGGTTTATGGGACCCTAAATCTCAACCCCATCATCTCAGAACAGAGGAATGCATTAGCACTGTGTGAAAATTAGACTAATGACCTTTAGGATTCTTTTTAGCCCCAGATTTCCACAAAGAAAGAGGCATATTACAATAGTTCTTAGGAAGAGCATGTGGCCCGATTCTTAAATCGCAAGATGCTCATGTTTCACATTCCTAACATCTCTGCCATCAGGATGCATATTACACCTGGTGATGTGGATTACAACATGTGTATGATAGGATAGTGAGTTGTGTCCAAATTGGGAACATTTTTTCCTTATGTTTTCATAAAATATTGATCTGCTACAATCAATGGGCTCTTAAGTAAAATACAATACATATTACTTGAGGACCAAGAAAAGTCTTATTTTACCATCATGGTTTTGTAACTCAACTAACATCAATTTTCTTTTAAATACATAATCAAATTCCTAGATATGTATTGAGCACATACCATTCGTAAGGAATAGAGTTAGGTTCTGTTGGAAATAAAAACTTACTTATTCTCTCATTTGCCAAATTAAATGTTTACCATATGTTAGGTTTTGTTTTAAACACAGGTGCTTGATGATTTTGATAAAAAAGATCTCTATTTATGGAGCATATATATTAGAGAATAAAAAGGTAAACAAAACATACAAACATAGTAAGACAGATTTTAAATGTTGCTATGAAGGTAATTTACATTAAATAAATGATAAAGGATCTTATTCTTCTGTTTTTATCTTTTGTCTCTGAATACATTTTCTTAATGGCCCAGAGCATTTATGAATAAATCTTTGAAGGTAATGTTCCCAGAAAGATTTCAATACAAACTGAAGCTTCAAAATCCTTCTGAATATTCTCTCTGGAAACAAATCCACTTATTCCTGTTGCTACATTTTCTTTTAGCTACCAATTATCTTGTAAATATGCATAATTCTGAGATTTTGTAGGCATACTTCTAAATGCTTTCGCAACATAAGAATGGGCGTCAAAGCCTGGGGATGCAGCTTAGCAGTAGAGCGCTGGCCTTGCCTGCATGTGCTCGTGATTGAATCCCCAGGAGTGAGGAAAAAAGGTAAAGAATGATGAGTCAAGCAATAAGTTGATTTATGATTTACTATTTTTATTCTTTAGTGTTACATTTTGATATCAGAATATATGCAGACTGGGCAGGAGCGGAGTCTCCGTGGTTAAGGCGCTTGCCTAGCATGTGCGATTATGCGAGTTCAAACCCCAACATCACGTACGCAAAGATGTCTCAGAGCAACAAAGGCTTCATGAAAAACTAAATAAAAATTGTTTCTCTCTTTCTCTCTCTCACTGTCCCTCTCTCTGTAAAAAAAAAAAAAAAGAATATATGTAGACTATATAATATCTTTACATTTAAGGCAAATGTGAAGGGATGCACAACTTTTAGCCTTTAAATGACTGAATGACGGTGTCCTAAACCTCACTGTAAGATTGTCTAAAATTTTTTATCATGGCAAAATATACATAATATTTGCATTATTAATAATTTTTAACTATTCAATGCAATGGTCTTAAGTACATTCCCATTATATGCAAACATCACCACCATCCATCTCCGGAACTTTTTCATCATGCCAAATGAAACTCTACCCTTTAAACACTAATTCCTCCTTCTTTCCTACCCACCACTCCTGGAAACATCCATTCACCTTTCAGTCTCTACAAATTTGACTGCCCTGGGTGCTCCACACAAGTGGAGTCATGTATAGTATTTGTTCTTTTGTGACTTGGCTTCTTCCACTTTGCATAATGTCATCAGGAGTCATCCATGCCTTAGCAAGTGTCAGAATTTCCTTCCATTTTAAAATCTGGATAAATTGCATTGTGTGACATTTTATTTATTCATTCATCTATCAATGGCTTGCTTCTATCTTTTGACAACTGTAATTAATGCTGCTCTGGACACAGGCATACAAGAATATCTTCAAGATCTTGCTTTCAGTTCTTATGGGCATATGCTCAAAAGTAGAGGTGTTTCCAGAGGAAGTCCAGAAAGCCCATAAATATATGAGAAAATGCTCTACATCGTTAGCTATAAGGGAAATGCAAATCAAAACTTCAATGAGATTCCACCTCACTCCTGTTAAAGTGACAAAAATGAAGTATACGAACAACAACAGATGCTAGAGGGGATGTGAGAAAAGAGGAACACTGTCACATTATTGGTGGGACTGCAAACTGGTTCAGTCACTCTGGAAAGCAGTGTGGA
>PVKS010026799.1:0-20000 GCA_004027875.1 Aplodontia rufa
ATGTTATTCCTACACTAGATACCCATTTAACACATGAGTTCTTCTGGGGGAAACTGCAATAGATGAAACCCATAGTAGCTTATCTATGTGTTAGCATTACCCCTGGTTATCAAAGTTTATACACATTGATTGCTACAGTTTTGACAATGTTTCCCCCTCATCTGTATCCTGTATCGCTATATACTTCTAATAAATGTGGAAAAAAAAAAAAGCTTCCTGAGCTCCTGACTAACAATCTGGTGAAACTGAAGTCATCTTATCTGCATCAATAGTTTTAAGGATGTTAAAGACAGAGAAGGAGGGAAAAAAAGAATGTGGCTAAACAAAGAAAGAGTTCAGACTTGGAAAAAAAAATGTAGACCAGCAACATTTCACAAAATCAAAATCAGGATTAGATGATATATGATTTTTGTTTATTACCTATAATTCTGTTCTTTCACAACCAGTCTTTATTCAGAAGAAATATTCAGTGACTCTCAGCTTCCTCACAAGAGGAGAGATGAAAACTGTCTGGAGAAAATGCAGCTGCAACACTTAGTTACTACAGGTGGTTGGGTACTAACTGGGCTCTTCCAGAAAGTACTGGAATTATATGCTACCATTGGAGATTGATAACCCTCATCTGCTCAAGTAATTCCAGAAACTACTTCTACGTATGAGGTATCATGCTTGTATATAAGGTGTGCAAAAGGTAAGTTAAGGAAGAAAGGATGATTAGACATAGCTTCTAATTTCAAGGATCTTATAATTAGAGAGATAATCAAAGAAAACTATTTCCTAGATGTCTACCATTGTACCAAGCACATGTGTTATTTCTAAAAATTTTTCAAATAGCTTTCTGAGGTATAATTGAATACAATGTTATGCATATTTCAAGTATTTGACTTTTAAACTCAGCATAATTATTTTAAAACCTATCCACATCATTCTATCTGGAATTAGTTTATTACTTTTTATTGTTGGATAGTATTCCATTGCAAGGATATACCATAATCTCTCTACTGCATTAACCTGTCAATGAATACTGAAACCATCTCCAGGGTTTATTTTTTATGCTATACTGTAAAATGTTACAAACACTTAGGTACAAATCTTTGCATAAGTTCATGCTTTCAAATCTCTTGGGCAAATATCTAAGATTGGAATGTTGGCTCACTTACGTTTTGACTTTTTAAGGACTTACTAGAGATTTCCAAAGTGGCTCTACTTTCTCCTGAGCAATGTATGGAATTCCAGGTGTTTCACTTCCTAGATACCACTTGCCACATCACTCTTTTTAATTTCAAAATTCTAATAGGTGTGCAAAGGCAACCCATTATGGTTTTAACCTGCATTTCCCTATTATTATTCATAAACCTTCCTTAGCAAAATAGAGGTTCAAATATTTTGTCTTTTTTTTTTTGTATCAGGTTTGAACTCAAGAGCACTTAACCACTGAGCCTCATTCCCAGTCCTTTTTATTTTTATTGTTATTATTATTTTTTTAAATTTTGAGACAGGGCCTCACTAAATTGCTGAGGCTGGCTTTGAACTTGCAATCCTCCTGTTTCAGTCTCCCAAGTCACTGTGATTACAGGTGTGCATCACCATATCCAGCTCTTCTGCCAATTTTTAATGTACTATTTTCCTTTTATTGAGTCTCCAGAGTTCTCTATTGCAGCAAAATAACCTTATCCCACATAGGGTTTGCAGAACTCAAGTATGAAGTCCAACTGGATCCTTGATAAAGTCCCATCCATCTACTTCTTTTCTACTAATCATCAGTGTTATATCTAAGAAATTTTCAATCCCCATTCACAAAGACTTGTCCTATATTTACACCCAGAATGTTCTACATCTAATTCTATGGCACAATTTCAGTTAACTTCTGTACGGATGCAAGGTGTGCGCTGAAGGCTTTATTACTGTGGTATGTGACGACCCAACTGTTCCAGCACATTGTGGAAGCGGCTCTCGTCTCTCCACTGGGCTGTCTCTGCACGATGTGCACGTACACGGGAGTCTTTCTAGGCTCTCCATTCTGGTGGTCTCATCTGTGAAGCTGGATGCCAATGTCATACTGTCTTTATCACTAGAGCTTCAGAAGAGCTCTTGAAATCAAGTAGAATTCACTTCTATTTCCAAAGAGGTTGTGGATCTTCCGGCTTGTTGGCATTCCCTATTTTTAGAATAAGCCTGTCAGTTTCTTTAACAGCAGCAGCACCATACGCAAAAAACCAGCTCTGTGGGGTCATGTGTAGGACTGCACTGAGTCTACACATTTATTTGAAGAGGATGAACATCTTAACACTACATTTTTGAATGGTAACAACGTTTCCATCAGTTTATCTATTTGTATCTTTACATATGAACGGTACTTTTTAAACAGGCAGCACATAGCTGGATCTCGCTTTTTATTTTTTTAAAAGAGAGAAGAACAGTGAGAGAGAGAATCAATTTTTATTGAGTTTTTCACATGGCTTTTGTTGCTCTGACACTTAGTTGTATACATGGTGCTGGGGTTTGAACCTGTGTACTTGCGCATGTTGGGCAAGTGCCATAACCAGCAAGCCACCGCTCCAGCAACTGGATCTTGCTTTTTAAATGCAAACTGGAAAACTCTGCTTTTTACTTTGGGTGCTCAGACATAACCAATCATTAATCTGCCACTGTTATGTAATTCATATGTGCCCCATGTGTTCTTTGCCTCCCTCTTCTTTTTCTGTTTTCTCTTAGGTTGGCTATTTTATAATTGTTTCATATTCTTTGTTCATCATTTGAGTTGTTGCTTTAGAATGTAACATACACTTTAACTTACCACCCATCACTTATCTTTAATGTCAACTCAGGCTCCTGTCTGTCATCATTTTCCTAAGGCTAAGGACATTCCTGAAAGCGCAGGTTGCTCAATGATGAATTCTTCAGTTTTTGTGAATGTTTTTAAAACTACAGTTAGACCTTTATTTCTAAACAAAGCTCTCTCAGGGTACAGAATTCTGTTTATAAAATTTTTCTTTCAGTATTTTGAAGATGCTGCCTTACTGCCTTGGCAACCTGCTTTCGTGCCTGTCTTTGTTCCTTATATGTCATAGTGAGTATAGTTTTTCTCCATGTACTTCCAAGATTTTCTTCTCATAACCAGCTTTAAAAAGCAATTTGATTAAGATATGCATTGATAGAGCTTTCATGTTTTTTGTACTTGGGGCTCATTGAACTTCTTTACATTTATTAGTTTATGGGTTTTATCAGATTAAAATTTTAGTCAATATTTCTTCAGTGTTTTCTCCTTCCTCTCCTTGGGTGACTCCAATTACACATCCATTATATATTTGACTGTTAGAGTTGTATCACAGTTCAAAGTCTCTTTTTTCTTAAGCCCCTCACTTTCTAGTTTAATTTTGGATAGTTTCTTTAGCTATACTTTCTACTCCACAAACCCATGTTCTGCAGTTGACCCACTGATCTCATTCAGTGTATCTTTTCATCTCTGATGCACACTCTGCATGTCCAGAATTTTATTTTTATGGCTCATGTCTGTAACTTATTCTATCTAACTGCTCTCTGACCAAATGCAATTGTTCTAATAATTCTATCAATGTTCTTAACTATTAATTCTATCTGCGTCAATTCTGGGTCAATTTACCAATTCATTCCTTAGCATGTGTTAAGAGTATTACGCTTTTTAGGATCCAGAGCGAGTTTTCGTAGGCTGTCTAACACCGTAAATTTTGTTTGGTTGGGTGCTAGATATTTCTGTATTCCTATAAACAGACTTGGGTTTTATTCTGGGACTCCACGAAATTACTTGGAAGCAGTTTTTAAAGTTTTATTTTAATTGTCAAATAATAAGTGCCCCTACTTCAGCACTTGGAGGCAGTCCGACTCCCTTTGCTCTGGCTTTCCTGGGCAGATTAGCTTTCAGTCTGTATTCTTCCACCACCCGGATGCAAGGTCTTTTCAAGTTCTTGACTGGAAGTACCTGGGCTATGAGGTTCTGCCCACAGGCTGCTGAGAAGAGACGCTGCTGCATGGCTCCCACTCCTGTGAACGCTGGTTACCATTTCACCGGCCGCTTCCAGAGGCTCTTTCAGAACCTCAGTTCTTTTCCCCATGAGGTGAACTGATTAGTATCTGCTGAATGGCCAAGGAGGACCCGGGGCTGGCCACCCGCTCTGTGAATCTTCGATGCTCTGGTCACCTGGTCTCAAAAGACCATCAGGCTCTGCGGCCTCCCATTCCCCACAGCCTGTGCTGAGGCCACCACAGGGGTCTCTTCATTTTTGGCTCTCAGGAGTCACTTCATATTCGATGTCCCCTGTCTTCACAGTCACTGTTTCAAACGCGGTCTAGTTTTTAGCTGGTTCAGGTATAAGGGCACCCTGATCCCTGTTACTCCATCTGAAAGCAGAAGTCTACTGTTTAATAAAGACAACAACCTTGCAAAGCAATTTGTCCATGCCACAGCCATTTTTCTAATGCATGTCAATAAAAATGTATTATTTAAGCAGAGAAATCTAAAAGTTACAACCTTTGTCTCTTAACTTCCTCTTCCTGACTAATCTATACTCTTGCAGAGCTCAGCTTAAGTGGCATCACCTCCAGGAAGACGCATCAGCTGCAGCTTATTTTCTCCCCGATTCTTCCCACTGCAATGCCCAGGCATATGTGCACCACCCAGCACACTTGCCATCTTCAAAGCAATTCTCATGTAGCTGAAGGTAACAACTGTGTCAGGGGCACACACACGCACACACACACACCTGTGAGCTACCTCCTCCAACGAGGCCCCACCCCCAGCAGTCCAGCCAACCAGCACTGGAGGCCCTGCTTTCAACCACATGGGCTATTGGAAGGACATTCCAGATTCAAATATTAACACGGGGTAAATTATAACAAATAGCAATAATGAATCACGTAATCTGCATAAACTACGAAGTTAATTAGCTAATCTTTGTTAAAACAAATAACTCTTAAACTCATTTCTTGATTTCCAAATATATATATAAGTAATAACCTCTTTGTTCCACATTGTTCCCAGCCAACAGGATAGACATTCCTGAGAGGGAGTGAGAGAGAACAGGCACCTGAAAAAAAACTTCGGGGAAAAAATATAATAGCTATTATTTATTATATGCTTTTAAAGTTCCAGACCCCACAGTGAACCTAACATACTCTCACCGCACCCCTAACAAGGAACTCGTTTTTAATGTTATCTTTTAAATGAAGAATAAATTATCTTCACTTACAAAGCTAATATGGATTTGCATCCAGTTCACAAAACTGTGTTCTTGATAACAGTGTTCTGCTTCACAGCTTGAGACCCATTTGTTTAATGACTTTCATAGGCAAAAAAGGAATCTAATCTTTTTTAATTGCCATGAAAGACTATACAAAGTTAAAACTAAGTTCCTTTTAGTGTTTGGATGCTATCATTAATGATCATAAAGGCTCTGAGAACCATCTAAAAGGCTCATTTTAATCAAGGTTTTTCAGATGTCCAACTTAAAAAATATTAAAGATATTTGCAGAGTGGGTGCTATGCAGCTTCCTCTAGAGTAAACGCAATCTCACCAGGACAGGGAAACGCATCAGCAGGTTATGATGTTTCTAGCCACATTTCATTTTAACAGTTACTATAATTCTCTTAGGATCAAGGTCTAAGCTAGAAATATTACAAACGGCTCAAAAGTTGATTTATCTTGCCTCTAGAACTTAGCACCAAGTTGGTTTAAATAAAGACCAAGAAAAGGGAAAAAGAAAAGAATCAACAATGTGTATTCCATTTCCATTTTTCTTCTTCGGGGGTGGGGGTGGGAGGGATACAGGTGACTAATCTCAAAGGAGCTTTCTCACTGAACTACATCCTCAGTTCTTTTTATAGTGTTTTGGGGTGTGTGTGTATTTTGAGACAGGGTCTCACTAATATGCCCTGATTGGCCTCAAACTTGTGATCCTCCTGCCTCAACTTCCAGAGTTGCTGGGATTATAGGTGTGCGCCACCGTGCCTGCCTGGCATTCCATTCTAGGTGACAAATTTATCTTAGAATTTAATCAAATATTTTCTCTAAATATCTTAATGGGTTTGCAAAAAACCTACTTAACAGCTATCTTTTTTATTAAAAACCAGAGAGATGCTGCTTCATAGGTGTATTTCACAGGTAAAAGTCTTACGAGGTGAAGACGGAACTCAAGATGACAACATCCTTCAGGGGCTGCTTGGGAGATGGTATAAATCATGCTGCTTCTATGCTACACAAACACACAGACAGACCTGTTCCTGACAATTTACCTGCAGGTGCAAGTGGCCGAACTGGGTACATTTACTTCAGCCTCTACAGCAACGGGCACACCCTGACCTCACGTCCTGCGACTCCACTCCATAGGCTGCCTCTAAAGCATGTATCTCCACAAGCAAGGGACCTACCCAGTGGCCACTGCAAAAGCACCTCAGTGATGCCACTGGCCCTGAGCTAAGCACAAGCTCATCGTGCTGTCCAGGTTTGTCTCTGGCTGATTCTTCAGTCACTTTCACTCCCACAGCCAGCATTCAGTAGTGCATAGCCTTCTACCTTTTCAAGCATGTTCTACATCATCCTCCCTCTGCTGTCCCTCAAGGAGCACCCTCCACAGGGACTCCCTCTCCTCAGGCATCCATGGTTAGGGCAATGCTTCAATCCCTGTATTTCTCTACCCGCACCTGATCAGCTGGATACAGTGTGCACTGTTTCCCAGCTCAGAGAACTCAAAATCTATACAAACGCCATAGGCTCCCCTCCATTCTTTTGGAATGAGGACCTCTCTTTCTGGCTTTCTTCATTTCCAGCTCTAGTGTGCAGCCTCAATACTGAATCCACCTTTCAGTACAAGTTAAGATTTAACTGGAAAGGCTTACACAAATGGAGGAGAAGCTCTCTCCTCTGCAAAGCCACGGTGGGCAAGCAGGTGGGGGAAAGTTTCAGCTATATTACTGCAAGTTTATAAGTACGAAACAAACTGAAATTACAAGGAACAATAGACCCAACCTCCATCATTTACTTGTAATAGCTACAATTGTGTATCGAGTAGAAATGCCCACTGACTTGAAGTCCCCATTCAAGGGCTTCAAGTACATAGCAATTATTTGTGTTAGACCTCCCAGAAATGCTAAAATGACTCCAAATAAAATAAATTATTTTACTTATGCTTCTAGACAAAGCTTAGAGGTTAAATTAATATTAAACTAAAAAAAATAGTTGCTCATGTTTTAAAAGGCAAAGCACAAATAACGTCAAAGGTTTCCAAATTTTTTCTAAAGTGAAAGTGTGTACAGTGACTCAGTTTTAAAACTCTGCTTTAGGACCTTCTTTTTCAGCATTGTTATAGCTGCCTTCTCCCTCTCCTTTCACTTTCTGCTTGTCTGATTTTTTTTGCTACACAATTCCAGGTTATCAGCACATGACACGTTGTAGCACATACTAGCATTTCGGGATGGTCAGACACATGCTGTTATGCAATCACATAAACACCTCTCCTGACCCTCTGAGGATCGGTCTGAAATAAAACTTCCTATGCTTTAAATCCTTTGCAAATCTATTTGTAAGAAAGTCATGCTCTGTCTCTTCCTCCGTGTCATCTCAGGACCACTGCTAGGTAAACAGTATTCTCTCAGCTCCACCGGCCTGGCTACCCTACTTCTCTTTGCTTTATGGACGTCACATAAGTTTTGATTTTCTTGACAAAAGCTTTTGCGTTTCATTCCAAGTTAACATAGTCACTTCATTTTGCCTCTAACAGATGTTTCAAATGTACTTTTTGGAGGTATTTTCTCTACTCAGTAACAAAAGTTTGAAGTACTATGAAACTGTTTGCATCATTCTCCCAAAAAACATATATTAAATATTCAGCTGTTTGAAGCACTGCACTCAAAATGCATAAGGATTCAGATTAACTAAAGGTCAAATAAATATTTTCTTTTGTACTGCTATAAATGTGTAGCAGAAAATACCTGATTTGATTTGACTGATTTACTGAAGATTTTCTAGATGGGATACTGTATGGAGGGAGGGCAAGTTTCACACGTGCCTACAGCTTAATGTGGGAGGGGAAAGGGCAGAATGTCGATGGAAGTCAGAGGAGCTGTCTTCTGGTCTTGACCCTCGTTTCCTTATCTATGCAAGTGCGCTCATCATGACATCCATCCTTCTTCCAAAAGCAGAATGTTTATATAGTCCAACGTCATGATGGAAGCAGCAGCATAGCAGTCGACTTTTAAAGTGTTACAAACACATACACTAGTGTGTAAAAATGCTAACATTACATTTTAGAGTAATGTGAAACTATATATATATATGAAATGATCCAGATTTGTAAAAACAACAAAAAAAAAGAAACCACCTAATTTAAAAATAAAATGTATGCTTTATAAAGAACTAGAAAATACACTGCAAATGGTTAGCAATTTTATTTTCCTTCTTTATCTTTAATCCTGTTTTCCAAGTGGTATCTGACTGGATGGTAGGGGAAATGGGCATTATGAAAAAGAAGTGTCTTGATATGAGAAAGAGTTAGTTAAAAATTTTTCAGGGACTGGAGAGGTGGCTCAGCGGTTACGGCGCTTGCCTGGCATGCACGAGGACAGGGATTCAAACCCCAGCACCATGTACACAATGAAGTGTTGGAGCAACGAAAGTCACATGAAAAACTAAATAAAATTGATTCTCTCACTGTCCCTCTCTCTTTAAACAACAACAAAAAATTAAGATGACTAAATTTTTAAAAATGTTAGTAAAATGTTCATATCATACATTTTAGTATTTTTAAATCTGCTGTAGAAATTATGTTTTGCCTGTATTCTGATATTTTATATTCATTCCTGCTCCTACCATGAAAGTAAAGATACATTTTACCAAGAAGTGCAATTTATAATGGATAAATTTACTAATGCTTTGCTTCAAGAGATGTGTAATCAATACCTGGCTTAAGTAATAAGTGAAACGATATAGATTATCAAACACTGGTGCTCTAGTTGACATTAGTATAATCACAAAATCACAATTTATCATATTAATGATCTCTGCTCAAGGAAAATCAAAACCAAGGGTCTTGTCAGACATAATCAGAAAGTGTTGGCAGAAACCTCATTCTTTTTTCAAGAAAGAGAGGGGGAGAGAGAGAGAGATGAGAGAAAGAGAAAGGGAATGAATACCAATTTTATTTAGTTTTTCATGAGGCTTTCATTGCTCTGACATTTTGTTGTGTACGTGGTGCTAGGGTTCCAACCTGCATCCTTGTGCGTGCGAGGCAAGAGCTGAAACCACCAAGCCACCACTCCAGCACCAGAAACCTCATTCTTAATCCACACTGCTGGACTTTTTTTTTGTACAACCTAAGTAAAATACACATATGTAATGAACACATTGTTTCCTGAACTTTCATTCTAGACAATTCGGTTCCTTTCTTTCTTGCTAGAACTCCTAACTACTCCATGCAGAACTAAAACATGGAATCAGTCAGATTCTATTTTCATTCATGAAAATTAGCACACTAATAAAATCATATTATCAAAAACACTGTTGTACATGCTTTTTAAAATATTATGAAAGGGAAACTAATACATTATCGTGGAAAACTGAGGATGACAGCCCCAAATCTTCACCACATTACCAATCCTCACTTTACTTTGTTAAAGTTGACCACTGTATCAAAATGGCAGCTAGTTTTCTGTCTTTTTGTGTGTGCAGTGGAGGTGGGGAACAGTGCTAAGGATTGAACCCAGAGATGCTTTACCTCTGAGCTACATCCCCAGCCCTTTTTATTTTTTTATTTTGAGACAGGGTCTTACTAAGTTGCTCAGGGCCTAATTTGCTCAGTCTGGCCTTGAACCTGAGATCTTCCTGCCTCAGCCTCCTGAGTCGCTAGGATTACAGGTGTGCACCACCACACCCAGTCTCCATATTTTTATTAGTACATTTATACTTATGCATAATGGCAGGATCTGTTACACATTCACACATGCACACAATTAACAGTACAATTTGGCCAATATCATTTCTCAATACTTCCCTTTTTTCTCCTCCATCTCCCTTCAACTTTCATGAGCTCACCACACACCTACCTTTCCCATTTTCCTCTCTAGTTTCCACATATAAGAAAACATACAACCTTTGACTTTCCTTCTGAGTTTGGCTTATTTCGTTTAGCACAATGGTCTCAAGTTCCATACACTTACAAGCTAATGTCATTATTCTACATTATGGCTTATGCATATCTACCAAATTTTCTTCTTCCATTTATCTGTTGATGGACACAATGGTGACCATTGTGAATTGTGCTGCTATAAACGTGGGTGTGCATGTATCACTATGGTGTAATGACTAATTCTTTAGGATAAATATCGAGAAGTGGTAAAGCTAGGTTATAACAGTGGCTTCATGCCTAGTCCTTTGAGGCACCTCCACACTGATTTTCATAGTAATTGTACTAATTTACATTCCCCTCAACAGTATAAAAGTGGTTCTTGAAGTTAGAGTGGTTGGCTCAGTGGCCGGAGTGCTTGCCTGGCATCTCAAGAGGACCCGGGTTCCAACCCCACTACCACATGTACAACTAAGTGTTGGAGAAACAAAGATCAGATGGAAAAATAAATAAAACTGATTCATCTTCTTTCTCTCCCCCCTCTCTCTTTAAAAGGAAGTGGTGGTGGGGGGTGTGCGGGTCTGGAGCAGTGGCTCAGCGGTTGTAGTGCTGGCCTGGGGCACATGAGGATGTACGTTCAAACCTGAGTGAGCACCATGTACATAACTAAGTGTTGGAGAAACAAAGGCCAGATAAATAAATAAATAAAGTTGATTCTCTCTTTCCTCTTTCTCTTACAAAAGTAATTTTTCTTTTTCTCCACATCCTCTCACAGCATTTAGTATTGTTTATATTCTTAATGGATGAAAATGGTAGCTGATATTTCACATGTACTTTTATTCAAGTTTTTTGTGTGTATTCATTATTTGTTAGGCTATGAGTAATAAAACAGCCAAAAAGGAAAATGAACACATCTCAAAAAACTTTAAGGTTAAACCATAAGAAGTGCAGTTAAATCATTTTTTAACTGTAACAGTGGCAATTTCATTTGGTTGCAATTCAATGGGGAAGGGCTGACTTTACAGGCTTAAAAGCAACAGAAGAAATCATACAAGAAAAAGACCGATGGATTGAATGGTATAAGAATACTCAGCTCTATTTAAAAGTGCCTAGCAGGGGCTGGAGCAGTAGCTCGGCAGTTACAGCGCTTGCCTGGCATGTGCAAGTACATGGGTTCAAAGCCCAGCACCCACGTACACAATAAAAGCCATGTGAAAAACTCAATAAAAATTGATTTTGTCTCTGTCTGTCTCTCTCTCTCACTGTCCTCGCTTTAAAAAATAAAAAAGTGCCCAGCAACACAGAACTAAAATAAAATGTCACTCAGTAACAGGTAAACTATTAGCAACAAACACCCCAACCAACAGCTTCATCCAAGAGGTTCCTCTAAGCTGAGAGCACAGTCACTAATTCTTAGAAGAAAAAAAAGAGTCCAAGAACATGGAACAGCTCACACAAGAAAAAAAGAACTGCTCATGCTCTCTTCCGAGATTTCAACAAGATTCTCTGTCAATACTATCAAAACATGCACGTGAGAAAAACATAAATGACGGCTCCTGCTGGCCAACGAGTAAAACAGGCACAACATGGTGACACTAGAAACAGATACAACAGGAAATGTGTGAAACAAGCCATAGAAGCACTCTCACTCTTTTAGGAAATACTTTCAATTTTGGAACCTAGAAGAAAATACTTAAAACATGAAAAAGCTATGATAATTCAGATATGTCAGAACCATTCTTTCAAAGAGTGAAGAACAGAAGTAACTAAATCCCCAACAATAAAGACTAGTTAGGTAACTGCCTAACTAGACACAGTTAATACCTATTCAAAAGTACAACAATGCTAAAATCTGAAAGTATGCCAAACTACCCACCAGCAAGAAAAGGACAGGGTGCTATATACACTGAAAGCAGTTAAAATCCTCATGCTCCTGACACAGGAGAGTCCCACCTGGGCTGTGTACAGCGATGGTAGTCACACAAAGGCTACTGAGCAAAAAGTGACAGACAGTTAAAACCAATTATTTCCTAACAATAGAGAAGTAACTGAATTTATTTCATTATATTGATATACTGAAATATGGCTATATTAAAATCTTTAAGAAAACTTTTAAATAAAGTATTTACATAAATATTTTGCCAAAAACCGTTCTAAAAATAGTTACAAAAACTCTTAATGAAAAAGAAAATGACTCATGTTGTCACTGACAAGTGAAAATGCAGGACAGGAACCCCATGGCACAAGGAGAGTTTATGAGGCAAACTGCTATTTCATTGAGTGAGCAGGACAAGTTTGCATATTCTGTCTGTGGACATCTCCTCCCCCACAGCTTGAACAGAAAGGGCCTACAGCTTTACTACCATGTGATGCATCTGCTTTACGGGCAATAGAACAACTGGACATTTAACAGGAAGATGTTGGCAGTGCGAGAGCCGAGAAGACAGAGCACCAACTGTCCTGTGCTCAGGTAGGAACTGAAAGCCACAGGAGAGGGCCTCCTGTCCACAGTCACTGGGCCCTGTCCTCTGCCCAAGGAACTTAACTGACCACTGAAGTATACAGGCACAGAGGAGATCCTACAAGCAGAAAATGTCAACAAACACATAAAGGAAGCCAAGAAGTCAGCTGTTAACACTGCAGGGGCACATTATTCACAGCGCGAAACTAGAAAACAGTACAGCCTTCAAAATACAAGACAGACAGACTCGACAACCAACTCTTATCCACAGGTCCAATTCTCAGGCAAAAATTATTACACACTGGGGGGAAAAGTAATAAGGCAATATGAACCTGTAGTAAAGAAAAAAGAAATGGTTAATAGAAACTAACGCTAAACTGACCCAGGTGTCTCATATAGCAAGAACTTTAGAGCAGCTGTTAACACGTTTAAAGAACTCAAGGAACGGATGCTAAGATTAATGGAACACAGAGTGAATCTCAACAGAGAGGTCTGAAACAAAGAAGAACCAAATGGAAACTCTACAGTTGACGAGTCACATGCTAGGCTAACATATCCAAAAAGAGAGTCTCAGAGTGAATGCTCTCAGACAACCTACCACACATCACCACATGCACAACTGGAATCTGAGGAGGAGAGAAAGCCAGCCGAGCAAGGAATGGGAAAAACAACTGAAGAAGTGATGACCAAAATGCTGAATTTGGGGGAAAATGTTAGCTAAAAATCACTGCAGTTCAGTGAACTCCAAGAGGACAAATGCAAAAAGAACCACATTCACGTGATGCTCAGCCAGACTCCTTATGGCCAAAGCAAGAAGATGACCTTAAAAACAGAAAGGAATGCCTGAGGTCACACAAAGGTGCCACCAAGGCTCCTGGCTGGGGCTGCTGGGGAGCGCTGCAGAGCAGAGAGCAGCGGGAACAGTGGAAGCCGTGTTAATGGACCTGCACTAACAGCACCCAGAGACAAGTCCTTCAGGAGAGACACCACATGGCATGGCACCCGAGGAGGGAAAGAAGAGTCCGGGAGCCGGGAGCAGAACGCCCGTGTGTGCAGGGGAACACTGGGCTGTGCGCACTTTGCTTATTCTGTTCTGTCTTCAAAAGTCGTATCTGCTGCGTGCGGAATTTCAACACTGCCTTTGAGTTTAAAAGGTACACGGATGGAACAGCTGTGAAAGCAATAGCATAGAGAACAGACCAGAGGCAAATCAGCTCAGCCCTGACACTTTACTGAAAGTTAAGTACTATACTTTGATAAATTAAAGACGCATACTGTACTCCCTATAGTGAGCTCTAGAAAGATAAATTTTCCACATTGTCTCCAACTTTTTATGGTTAAAATGTCACTCGTATACAACAGTATTCATACACACTGTGTTTTAAACAAGTCCAGAAAGTACACCAAAATGATAATAGACCAGAAGCAAAATGGTAGCAGTGATACTTTCTCCTTTTTTTTTGTTTCTAAACCATATACAACAAAGCCCCTGCAATATTTTTAAATGGAATATCCCAATATAATTAAAACCATGCAAATTATACCATAATTATTTTAAAATATATTTCAAACCCATATTCTTGTTAGGTAAGAAGAGAAGGAAAGACAAAAGAGATCTCGGCAAAAATGGAAAAGAAGAAGAGAGCAGCAAAGAAAAGATATCCATGCAAAAATAAGACAATCACCCGAACAGGAAGAAACAGAGCTGAAGACAGCTGGAGAGCGAGATGAGGGCGGGTGCTGCAGAGAAGGGCAGTGAGAGCCCTGGGACGTACTAAAGATATTTAATCTGGGTGTCCCACAAGGGCGCTAGTAAGTGTGCGAACCTCCTGAGATAATATGCACTTAAGTTTTCTTGGAGAGACTACAGCTTTTATCTGATTCTAAAATGTTATCTATATCCTAGAAAATTAAGAAGCCATGTTCTAAAGTGTTAAACAGTTCTTCCAATGCCATTCATTGAACTATGGATTCCAATGCATCCTTGCCTCATTGCCGTTTGAAATGATAATTCACTTACATTAAGTTAGTTCATAACTCACTAATTGCCCTTTATTCTTATTTCAGAGGCTTAGATCTTGGTGACTAAAGGATGCAGTAAGGAGAATACTCTCTGGGATGCAAAGGGAGAGCACAGCAACCGACTCTAGGAGCTGCAAGTCCGCTTGGTGCTGCTGTAGGGACCTTTGGTGGTACTTGTTCTTGTGTTTCCAGGTGGGGTCTCACTGTGCTGCCCAGCAGGCCTTGAGCTCCTGGGCTAAGGGACTGCCCCTGCCTTGGCCTCCTAAGCAGCTGGGACGATAGGCACACACCATGACGTTCAGTGTCTGCCCTCAGCAAGTCATGGCGTTAAACAGTTCTCAAGTAGCTGTGATGCGCAGCCAGAGAGAATCACTGTTCTGAATGGCAGTGGAATCCTGTGGCCATTTTAGGTCACTTCCAAAATCTTCCCATATTTTTTTCGTAGTGTTAGAATTCCTGCTATAATAGTATTCTTGTGAAACTATAAACCTATAACATATGAAGAGCATGGTTTAGAAGTATCAAAGGTACCTTTAACATGGTACTCAGATGAGGTTGTTCTGCCTAGTCCTCGCAGAATAGAAACACCTTCCCTTGAAAAAGCAGGGACTCACCACTTATCCTGTTCACTGTGAACATGCAAATCTAGCATTGGTCTGAGAAGTGGCTGGGAATAGATGCCACCCCGCAGGAAAGACTGAGCTAAGATAGCTAAGCTAACTTGCCGGTGAGGTTCCAGTTGTCAAGTTTGCGATTTCTGAATTCAGAGATGGTCTTCATCACTCCAAACTTCCTAGGATCCAGGCACTTAACTCAGTCCCTCCTCCACCTTGGGTCTTATTTATGCATCCCAAGAAAAGAGAGCGATAGAAATAATAACTCAAAGTTACTTTCCATGCTGCCTTCTTAAAAGACTCTGGAACACGAAGCGTTCATGTTGAGCACGCCCCTTCTCCTTAACAGTATGCAATACAAAGAGAGCAGGGTGTACTACCCATGCCTTGATGGAGGCCCACTCCCACAGCCTAGTGATGCAGCAGCTCCCAGGGGCTTGAGCAGCAGTACCAGGCAGAGGGATGTTAAAAAGAGCGCACAACACCTGCTGCAGAGTGTGGGCGCACACACGGGGCAACCCTCTGACTGACTTGGACCTTGGGACACTGCCATTTCACCTTAACTGGAAGGGCAAACGACAGCAAAGCCCTTTCCACAATGGTCTAAACTGAATGGCAGGGGAAAGTCTGGACCCTAGAGACGTGCGTGCTTAGGACACCAAAATGTTCAAATGTCTTGGTAAACAGACAGCTCTAACGGAGGACTTCCACTGGAGGCCAAGAAGCCCAGAGCCCTGGGACACGTTCTGGACAGGTTCACAAGTGCTGTGAAAAGTTTCAAAATGTGTTTCTTGTCACACTCCAAAAATTAAAGGCTACCTATAAGACAATAACCATTGAGCCATTTGATGCAGGACCAGAAATGGAAAACTGGACTTGTCACGCCACAGCTCTGTCTGCACCATGGCAGGTCAAGCAATGCCACAGCACTCCTGCATCAAATGGAGAGTTCCTTGGTCGACTCCACAGAGGTAGCTGGAGAATGGGGCACAGCACGTGAAGTGGGACAGAGCTGTGCGGATGAGCCATCCTCAAACACCCACGCTGTAGCAATCCTCTCCACATTCACACCACACTGCATATCCTGCCAGTCTGCTCAGGCCAACTTCAGTAGCTGCTGCCTCCAGGACCATGAAGTTAGACTAAGACTTATTGTTAAATAGCTATTTTACTTTCAGTACTCTTCGGTTGCACTGATGAGACTAGATTATCAAATCAATGATTCAGTAATTAAAATAAGCTTATCATGACACAAATTTCAAAATCAAGGTAACATATGAAATAGAAAACAAGCCAAAAATCTGTCTACTAACCAACCAAAGTGGAAATTCAATGAGTGAAATAATCTTCATTAAGCTTATTAAAATTATATTGTCTTGTTTTCTTTTCATTTTGAAATTTTAAAAAATTTGTAAATGTAACAGGTAGATTCATTTGAAAGATAATGCAGCATACTAGACCACTGACATTTATTAGCTGTGGGATGCTGAACAAGTCCTTTAGCCCATGTGTGCCTCAGTTCCCTTGTCCATAAAGTGAAGAGAGTAATAGTCCTAAACATCCTACTGTAACTTTAGGAGATCCAGGAAATTAGGAGTATGAGCTCTAGAGGCACAAGTCCTCAGTGTGATGGCTGGATCTTCCTTCTCCTGGGGTTTCCTACTTCAGGGTTGTATGGTGCTTTCCTTATAGGGCAGGGCTGTTATAAATAGTGTGTGGGTACGCACACATTATCCCTCATGCTCAGCAAGAGGTATATGCTACTCAGTACTGTGGCAGTCACCTTCACTGTTGACGCTGTCATGAGCACCATGGCTTTACAGTGCATGAACAGGATGCTTCACAGGGGCCAGTCACAGGCAGCGAGCATAGAAAGCCCACAGACAGCTCACACAAAAAAATCTCTGTTCAAAGAATGAACCTCTACTGTCCTACGAATCTTTTAAATTTTATTGAGCAAATATGTTGTACAATCATAAATCCATATATAGTAACAATATATGCTCCTGATCCTAATCCAGAATCACCCCATATCACCCACACCCATCTCTTGACTCTTCTATGTTCCCCCCTACAACAGATATATCTAAACATATTCTTATGTAACTTCATGAGATATATGAGTGTGAATTTTCTAGAATTAAATGATTACACATATTATTTGGCTTCTTGGGGGAGTAAAGAGTAAGCTACACTGCTGATTCCCTCCTTGTCCTATCTTATGTCATGTTCGTTTTAGGCAAAGTGGAAAAGTGTGTCCTTCCTGAAACTCACGTATACACAGTGGCAATATGGAAGCAGCAAGGTTTACTGATGATTTGGTGGCCTGCCCTCACCTGAAATCTCATCTCTCTCTACAAAACACTGCAGCAGCCACTGTACACGTCCACAGCAGGGCAGCGCCTAGCAGGCCACCATGTCTCAGTGGCCAGGCCAAGCGCATTTTATTCCCAGCAATGGAATTCAACTCTAAGCTGCTGCAGAGGAGACACAGGAGTGAATGAAGTCACAAAGACAAACAACAAGCACTCAGGAGTGGTCCAGCCTCTCAGAACAGAGCACACCACATGTCCCCTGCTATGGGCGCCTGTAAGAGACAGCCAACTGGGGCTGACAGAGGTTTAGGGTTAGGTTCCCCCTAACCTCCTGCAGTTCCATGAAGACTTTAAAAGTCCACGACCTGTATCTAAAGAGGGGTAGGAGGACATGTTCACTCATACCACAGCTTAGGTTTTTCTGTGAAACAATACCAACCACTTCAATTTCTTTGGGAATGAGCAGGGATACAAATAAAAACAAGCCGATGGTTCACATTTTCTGTTACTAGGTCAGCACACAACACTGCTCCTTTGCTGGGATACCCAATTAAACGACTGCCTTTGCTTTTGCTGTGGAATATGTACCCGTTAAACTTTTTGTGAAAAAATATGATTTTTTTATGGACGTGCCTTCAGTAAAATGTGAACGCTCTGTGCTCCATCCTGGATATAATAGTGGGTACAATTTGGACAACAGCCAATAGATGGCACTGTTCCCACTAAGTAGCAAAGACCTCATAAAGGTCTTATTACAGGTACAAAATATTAAGACCAAGCACCTGCTCAAATCAATGAATCTGAATTTTTCATGATGGGGATTATATGTTAAAACACATTGAATATAAACAAATTTATACTTAAAAGTTACAGAATATGAGACCAATTTAAGGCAACCCATTATTTATCTAAAAACACTGAGTAACTACTACATTAGACATTAGGAACAGACAGGAAAATAATACAGTTCCTGGTCTCCAATAATGTGATAAATGAACTTATTGGTGGAGAAATTCAGGGAGCACAGAGGGCTCATTCCGAGATGGGCTGGACTGGTAGGTTTTTCAAAGGAGATGATGGGAGCTTGGCACACCATGTTTTGAACAAAGGGAATGCAAAAGCAAGGACAAGAACATAAGAACAGAACAAAAGCACAATGTCAAAGTCTGACTGAGAACACAGCCAAGTTACAAGCCTGGAAGGACAGGCCTAGGCACTCAGAAGTCTACAGTCATCAAGAAATTTGCACTTGATCCTTCAGACAATGGAGATCCATTCAAGGTGGGAGTGGGAGTGGCAGGATCCAATTTGTGTTTTGGGGGAGGTTACTGCAAGGGCTGTGTGATCATGAATTTAACTGGGTTAAGACAGAAGGTGGACATTCAACGCAGAGGCTGCCGTAGCCAGTCCAGGCAGCAAGCAGTGAAGCATTAACCAGGGCAGACAGGAAGACACAGCTTTGAAAAGTGTTTGGGGTAAGTACCAGCAGCAGGAGGTATTTAAATAAATAAGGGAGATGGGGGATGAGAAATTAAGACTGACAATGTGTGTCTCAGGTCCTTCTGAAATGCCACCAACTTCTTAATTGCTATTATAGGAAACCTAAGTTGCTGTCCTATTCTTATCCCCCAATCTGTAATCCTTAATACCATGCTTTTTCTTCTAAAAACACATAATTTATAAGAACTGCCAACACATGCTGGTTTAGTCTCTGACAGTGCGTTGCTCCTGATCTGTTCATTTTCCCACACCTAGCTCCTACGCTGGTACACAGCTCTTCTGCTCATTACACCTGCTAAAGATGCACACATCCCGCAGGTTCCACATCTGCCCCTGCCTCCTGCGGCTGGTGCCTTCCATGAGGGTCCTCTGGGCTGCAGGCCATGCCAGGGACACCCAGAGAGAGTGGCCCCACTCGCTGGGTGCTGCAGCTGCTCTCCAGCAGGGTGGACGTGGTCTGCCAGGATGACGCACAAGCAAGAACTTCACTCTCACCTCCGAGACTTGCCAGGGTTTCTCTGCTCCTCCTTTTTCCATGGACAAGTTTTCACACAGTTTAATCTTTCTCCCCTAAGCCTACTTTAAAACAGCAATTGATCGAACTTCTCTCAAGTTTATCTCGTAAAGAAAATTTTGCTCTACTCTCACATTTTTATTTTCTTCCATCCTTATTGAGGTATAATTGACAAAAATTGTGCATATTGAAGGTGTATAATATGACGATTTCATACACAGATACTTCATGAGAGTTACTAAATCAAGCTAGCTGACACATCTGTCACCGTACACTTCTGCGTGGGGTATGTGTGGTAAGGACATGAGACCTAATCTCTCAGCAACACTCAAGGACAGAACAGCATTATCAACTGCATTACTGCTGTGTACATTAGACCTCTAGAATGTGTTCAGCCTGCACAACTTAAACTTCATGCTCTGTGTACAGAAGGTCAGCAGATGTGCAGAGCCTATGTTTGCAGAAACACTACTAGGTTCTCC